>OY757928.1:76334821-76367321 GCA_963585895.1 Sepioteuthis lessoniana
ATAACACAATTAATGATAGATGGTGTTAATCGACGAGTAAATAGAATATCATTTGTGGAAATTGACTGATTTTTATGAGGTCATAAAAGAATTCTACTGGCTGCTTTGTCTCTGCATGTACAAATTACAAGGATCATTGATTGTATTATTAAATGGGTTATTAGGAACTGATTCAAACCGTCGCATAATTTTCACTCTGCTTGGAAAAAAATTAATATTTTATGTTTTCCACTTAAAGTAGAACTGTAAAATTTGCATAGTTTATTGATTAAATACAGACCCATATATTCACCAAGTTTCATTTTAACAGATTCATATGAATTAAAATCAACACAAAAGATAAAACTGTTGGCATAAATTCGGTAAACAAGGGATTTGCTCACAACGACGTTCGTGTGTTTCCTTTTAAAAAGTTTGAAAAAACGATATTTTGTTCCCTCTTTGACTAACCGTCACAGAGTATATGTATTTATTCAACCGCTCCCTCACGGGCTGGAAGTGACACACACAGAGTTTTTCCTTCTCCTTGACCGATGGCTGTACCAAGGCTAAAGAACCCAGTCTGCCCGCCTATTTATCCATGGGGGCTTGAAGAGATGGATTCATACCTTTCCCAAAGGAATGTTCAAATTGAAACGCAAACAACATTCTCCAGAATTCAGACTCGGTTCCTGGTTACAGAGTGTAGATTAAAGGCTTCAAATATTCTCTTTTTTATTACTTTTTTTTCATATTGCAAACAAACTTCTTCATTTGGATTAATTACTGTGGTAATTTCATTTTTCCTACATTTATTAACATTTCGTTTCACCAGTAGAATTATTCTTACATAAAATAATTGTTAATAGGAAGTCACAACTTGATTGAATCTCCATTTGTATTTTTCCTAAATTGTGCTTACTATAAATTTTTTGGTATAATGTCTTTCAACATTCTTTTTCTGTTAAATACGTTCTTGTTACTTAAATGAATTTGTTTTTCATTTATTTCTTTTTCATGTGTTTTTCTATGATGTATCACAAAAGCGAAAAGTAATGGATAAGCAAAAATACTCGCCCAAAGAGAACAAAAATGCAAACACCAGGACCTCCAACAATACAGCAAATACTGGTTTCTTCCTCCAAACATCTGATTCACCACAAGTTTTCTCGAGATAGTTCATTAAAATGATTATGATGATGGTGATAATGATACCGTTGGAAATTAATAATAACAGATTAGTTTACAACTCTGCAAAGATAAAAATATCAACACCTGCTGAGTCTAGACTGACTTTCAACTGCAGCAGTAAAAGATGAGAGACAGCTCATGTTATTTGCACACATAATTAAAAAGAAATTGTCACAACAGGGTGTCATTCCACAGAAAATAGCATCAGATTTTGGGGGATTTAGGCGGAGTTAAGCTGATATTTTTCAAACTGATTTAAAAGCAACTCTTTATCTAAAGATGGTTATCGTGAGTGAATACTTATAAGATTTTGTTGATTCTAAATTTGTCCATCTTTAATGTGATAATGTACAAAGTCAACAAAATGTTCTCTGAGAAAAACTGGAGAAAATAATTTCAACAACAAAAATATTTCCAACTAAATTACATTTACCCACTTAATTATTAACTTAATTATCGCGCTAGTAATGAGTGTTGTTGATTGAGCGACCAACTCAGTACTTGTCATGGACATTTACCACTGGACTGGAATGAAGAGGAAAAGACCTTCAATTGAAATTATATTAAATACGAGCATAGAACCTGTAAAAATGACAGAATTATTTATGTATGAATCGACACTTTTGTCAAGAAACTGATTCTCTGTGCGCTCGAACTGCGATGAAAATATCACCCGCTACTTCTAACGAGAATTTTTAGGTCTGTCGTTAGTGTAGTATCTGTTCCGCATAAACCATGTTCCCGTCTTCGACCAGAGTAGCGTCTCTTCCTTGTAGCATATCAAAGAAGATAAAGCCCAGGTGGATTGGATATTTTTCGTCTTGGCCTACACCTACGCTGTCAGTAGCTCACATTAAACTAACCTTGAGTCCAAGTTACGGTGGCTTTCGTGGGGAGACAAATAAATTCGACAATCATTGTATATGCTATACACACGCGAGTGCACACACACACACACACACACACACACACACACACACACACACACACACACACACACACACACACACACACACACACGTGTATATATATATTTTTCCTCATACAACTTGTGAAAGCTCGTACGATACTCTGACCTCATCAGCTGCCAATTAGGAGTGATAACACAATTTCAGTAGCTCAAGGCAGTACTGCCACTCCTGGCGCTATCAAGCAGCTTTTGCCATCGGACAGGATATTTAAAAGAATTATATATATATATATATATACGACGGATCAACTAAATGCAGAGATTACATAGTACGTTCATCTTCATTTTTAGCGCAGTTTATAATTTTTAAAAATGCTTTTACTTTCGACTGTTGATGTCATTACGCGCTTACAGTAACTGTTTTTTTTTTAATTTTAAGTAATCATATAGGAATGGTGGTTCCGCGTGCATTTCCTTCATGCTGAAGACTTTTCACTCTCAGCCAAATTCAACTTGATGCATATTGCAGCGTGGCCAAACGGTGCTTCAGCATTCTCTTTTCCGATCTTTACTTTCCCTTCTGTATCTGTCGTCTATTCGATCGTTTTTCTTCGATCTATATCTATCTATATATATATATAAACGCATTGTGCTTTATGTATGTGAATACATGAATATATTTGCAAGATGTTGAGTAAAGTCTTAAAAACATTGTCATGTATCGCAGTATATCAGATTCTAAGCAACATTGTTCGTAAAATAAGTTATTTATAGAAATTTAGAGTTGACAAGTCTAACATCATTCGTAGACATTGCACTATTTCACTATTCTAAACGAGATTTTATTTCACTAAATCGTCGTGAAAATTTGAAGTTTTCTTTTCCTGTAGATGAAATGCAATGAAACATTAATGAAAAAATAATATTTATAAAAGTATATACAATTATATTATGTGTAAATGTAGGAGGAGGGGTAGAGCTGCATCTTTAGATTTAGAAAAATGCTTTGAGAAATATTAGCCCAAAAGCCGACATCGGCCGCAATCAATACCGATGCTCAAATTGATATTATGATTAATTAAATAAACATAGATTAGGGAAACTACTCTGAGATTAGATTTTAATAATAATTTCCATAGAAAATTTAAAAATTGGAGTGAGTCATAGTATTATTTTTAAATGGGAAATTGAATTGAAATCTCTTTTAAGTTACAACATTTTGATTCAATTGCCATGACAAAACTCCCGATACAATGTTCTCATTTTCTGTATTATGGTAACATGCATTTAAAGCAAAATTATATCATTATAAATAGTGAAATTTGCATAACATGTGATTTTCACAGTCTTTCTTCATTTTCGAATAACTAAAGGTGTTTTGTTTTTCAAACATTTTTCAAATGACATTTTGTTCCAGAAAATAAAGAATTCAGTATTCTCTGTAATTGAAAATAAATATACGTGATAGAATAAATGTCAACACTCCGAAAGATGAGCTGGTACAGTATTTGAATGGGCTTTGACTATAGCTGATACAAGACCCTTATTTTGGAACCTGTGAACGTATTCATTTGTACAGGTGATCCTTTATTGTAATATAATTATATTATTTCATATATAATCTTTTGTTCATTTAAACACAAATTCATGGTGTCAACATTTTATTCTAATTTGTAATCATACCTTTCTCAAGGGTGTAAGGTGCTATGTGAATTGCAAACAGCTTCATCCAAGATTTGAATTCAGTTGACTGTATGCATGTCGCACGTTGACAGACCACCGCCTCCTATATATATATATATATATATATATATATATATATATATATATATATATATATATATACCTTGTTATGTTTATATATCTATATGTGTGTTTGTATGTAACAGAACAAGAATGGTATATCATAGAGATATTTTTCTTGAAGTCTTTTAGAAATAGAGAATTTCAAGTTGCAATTGAAGGATAATATCGCGTTGCAGTAATAAGTACGAAATCCAAGTTTCAATCATCTGAATTCTCGATATAACGGAGATTACTTAAAGATGGACTACAGTTACAGCAGATTCAGAGTTACATATTTATATATATATATATATATATATATATATATATATATATATATGTATGTATACATATATATATATATATATATATGTGTGTGTGTGTGTGTGTGTGTGTGTGTGTGTGTGTTAGGGACAGTAGAAAGGTACAATGAGCATACTATTTTTATAGTATTGGACATTATTTGGTCATTTTCGTGCAGATAAGATATTGCGTATGCAGATGCAGCTCTCTATTCTGATCTGTATCTAAGATACTTGCATTTATATTAGCCATCTTTATAATTTCATTTAAAGTTATATATATATATATATATATATATATATATATATATATATATGTGTGTGTGTGTGTGTGTGTATGTGTGTGTGTGTGTGTGTGTGTATTGGGGTTCATGTATGTATGTATATTCTAATTACCATCACTACATATATGTGCCAATCTACCACTTACCCTCACAATAATCCTACGAATACATGCGTATATAAAAAGTACTGAGTCTGAATCTTAAATTTTTTTAATTTAAAGTTTAGATGAAGACGTGTATATCTCTGTGACAAATACAATGATGATGTGTTGGCATCTAATAAAGTTCGTGCCAATTTTAGATAATTTTGATCAACTCTTTTTGTGAAAACACTGGGTACTCACCACATTCCATATTCATCGTATCATATCCCATTATGTTATGGTGGAGTACCAGAACAACGTTTTCTTCCTCAACTGAAAATTCATCTAAAACGGAAAAGATTTGAAAACGTGGAAGGTATTAAAAGAAATACAATGACACAGCTTCATACCATATCCAAAAAGGTTCAGAGGTGCTTCGTTGAATTAAAGACTCATTGAAATATGTGTGCTGAATGCTAATAGGACTTTTTTTAAAAAAGAAAAATAACGTTTCTTTCTTTTTTTATTTCTATCTTGTTAAATACAGCTTCAGTTTCGATACACTTCATATTAAAAAGCATTTTTGCTCTCCTTGAGTTGACACGTTAATTTTTTTGGTTTCGATATTTTGTGATAAGAATACGTGTGATTTTCAACGATAAATTCAATATAATGCTTATATCATCATCATCATCATCATCATCATCAATCACACTGCTAGTACGGACTTCCATCCATTCCGATCATCTTTCGCTCCTAGCAGGTCTTATAGGCTGTATCCTGTGACCGCACACAACTGATGTATGTCTTTGCTGGTCGGTTAATTCTGGCAGATCCATTTGTAGGAGTCTATAATAGGACGTCGCTTATGGGTCCGTTCTTGCTTCTCCAGCAATACCTCGAATGTTTATATAAAGATACATTGATTATTATGAAAGGCTTTTTTCAGAATATTTGCGCGCCCACAGTTAAGTAGCTTTATGATTTTGGCTAAGTGGTTTTTAGGTTAACAGAGAATTTCCTTAAGATTATACGAATACAGCTAAATACACGCATATGCGTTACCTAATGAATATTATCTGAAACCTATACAGAAAATATGTGGGCGAATATTTTTATAATTGAGTTCAGATATTATTCGTTTAAAACACTGAATTTGCCTTAATTCCTCCAATAATTTTTAACTCATTAGCCTTTTTTTATATTTCATTTGTAATTTAACTGCCCATTTCGTCAATGGGCCGAGTTTCAAGTAATCCTTTCAAGTTCTTATATTGTTGAGTGATTTATAAAAGCTGTTTGGTTTTCCAGTCTACCAACTCTCAATAACTAATTAATATAATCCTTATGTTTGCCGCTTAAGTTTAGAATTTGAACATTGAAGTTATTTTCTGAAAGTTTTTATATCAAGGAAAAGTGAAAGGTTTGGTGTGAAAGATAGCAAGAATTAAAAGAATACCATTAATTGAATTTATTCATAAGTATCCTAAAAGAAACAAATATCAATGTGTGTGGGGTGGGGTGGGGTGAGGATGTTTCTGTGTTGGGGTATATGTGTGTAGAGGTGTGTGGGTGTAGGTGTGATGTCTAACATAAAATGCCGACAAGTATAAACAAAGATTTCTCATCGAATATGCCTTGAAATGTATAAAGATGCATGTGCGCGCTTACAGACGCATACTCATTTCCTCTCTTCCTTCCAGTCTGTCTGTCTGCCCCCCACACCCTCAAGCTCACTAAAATCTGTACATTTTCTCTGGTGCCCCCAGTTTCTCTCTCTCTCACTCTCTCTCTCTCTCTCTCTCTCACTCCATTTCTCTCTCTTTCTCTCTCTCTCTCTCTCTCTCTCTGTCCCTGTCTCTCTTACATACACCTGAATACAGACGAGGGTTGGCGACATTATTCTTGACAATAAACATTTTTCCTTAAAAAACGAATTCATAAATTTGCCATTGCAAACAAATTATACTTACATCTATACAAGTAAAGCAATTGATTGATTGGTTATATGCGTTAAAAGTTAAGCACTGGAGGTTGAAATTTGGTTTATGGCGGTAACGAAGGGCATGGAAATGTAGAACTGATCTTGGGGACAATTAGTAATTACTAAAAATCAAATTAGGTTAAAAATGCTTTTTGAATTTTGTCAGAATACTGTTTGCAATTGATATATTTTGAAGTTTATATTGTTCTAAATGAAATCATCTTGAGGTTGCAGGTTCAATATTGGCTACAGGTAAAAAACATGGAAGCTCCCGAGTTTAACAAGAAGGTTCCTTAGTTCGTCAAGAAACACCTGAAGAAGGTCGAAGTGCACATCGGCCGAAACGTAGTGCATCTACCAATAAAGGTTTGGACAATTGTCCAAATACTCTAAATAATATAAAAGGTCCAAGTCTCATTTTAAAAAATCAGAAAAATAATAGCTTGTGATATTATCCTTTGTTTTGTTTGGAATTTACGCCATAAACTCTAAGTTTTGATTAGTTTTCATTTCAGAGGTATTTCTGTTTAGTATTCATTTTTTCTTTTGCTACATCCATCACCAAAAGTGAACGTGAACCATCAGGGCCAGACCTCAGGTTCCTGGAATCCCTGGGGAATTGAACTTCATTGTCTTTTAAAATATTGTACTATTTTGTTTATTTAAGTTTTGCTCAGGGATAAATAAATATATAAGAATCTGCAAGGATAGATAAGAATTTGCTAATCAAAACACAATGACGATGAAGAGAGAGAGAAGAAGAAGAAGAAGAAGAAGAAGAAGAAGAAGAAGAAGAAGAAGAAGAAGAAGAAGAAGAAGGGCAGTGAAATGTTTGTTATAACAATTTGAATATATATGTTTTGTGCCAAATATTTGGTCGTTGACGTTTTCTTTGCAGACATTTCTAATGTGGACGGCTTGATTTTTAAAAACGAAAACGACTTGCTTGATGCAATTTAAAATGAAATACAATCGTGATATATATATATATATATATATATATATATATATTAAAAATCGTGAATCGGGACTATCCTACTACAGTTTCGCCTAAAACGGTTCCTCAGGGTACTGTAATTGGCTCTATTTAGTATTGAGAACTTTTTGTAATTGTAGCATTGCAACATTTTGCGGTGGGTTTTTGTTCTTTTGACCAACTGATTTCATATCTCTTGATTTTTTTCAACTGGTGTGACGAAGTTGACCTTTTCTTTTTTTTTTTTTTATCCCGATAAGCTTTTTCTTTTTTCCCCAGGCAGAAATTCGAGATATTTTTATCTCTGAATTCTGGAGTTTTTTTTTCTTTTTCTTTGTCACCATGAATGCCGGTAAATTGTAAATTAGTATATATATATATATATATATATATATATATATATATATATATATATATATATATATATATATATGTGTGTGTGTGTGTGTGTGTGTGTGTGTGTGTGTGTATAAAATGGTAAGTAAATTAATCTATAACTCATGTTTTCTGTTTCTTTTTCTAAAATTTCTTTTACGTTTTACAACAATCTTTGGCTCATCTTTGAAATAATTTTATTGTTAAAAGCGTTGAGATTTTTTTAAACAAAATGACAAAAAATGTCATTTAAAATTTGATATCTAAATATGACGAACATATAATGTATAGATATTCAATATAATTCATCCTGTTTCACGTTTTCTAATTTTCAAAACATTTCATAGTTTTTCAAGAAACTTTAGTGTTAATTATATGATGTATAGATATGTAACAATTTTTATTTGCTTTTTATACCTGCAGCTGAAACGTCCTGGCTGAGACATCCATACTGAATTGGTGCATATATATATATATATATATATATATATATATATATATACGTGTGTGGGGGTAGTGTATGTGGTAATTTGTGTGTTAATAATTTGGAAATAGTCTTATTTGGATCCTGAAACTGAATTGGAACCAAACAAAAAGCAAAAATATTCAAATTGGTAAATGTTACTGATAATCAGATATTTCTCTTGAAAATTCCATAAAATGATACACAAAACAATATTAACTCCATGAGACAATATAGAAATATATCTAATAAATATCTTTTATAATGTAAATTAATCTTTTTTAATAACAATAACCAAATGTAACCGTTTGATGCAATTTTTAGTTCATTAATCGATATTGAAAACCAAATGTGATGCAAGTTTTTTTTTTTCTACCTAGCAAAGACGGGTACTTTAGCAAATATATAAGAGAATCATGGAATTTTAATTTCTGATCCGCACTCATTTCAATGATTTGAGTAACCATACAAATAAAAAAGATTACTGAAAGTAGAAAAAACTATTCCAAACAGAAACAACTTTTCTTATGAGAAAAGCAAAAATCAAGTTAAATAACCCTTAGCGTTTTGGCAATTTTTATTATTTACGAAAGATTTATTGGTTTTAAAATGTGCTGGAAGCAATGTGTTTTAAGGTTTTAATAATTTATCCCAAACTAGAAGAAACTGAATAGAATTAAATAAAATTATTTTTTATTTGAATGGATAGATAATTCCCGTCGTCCGGCAAAAAGGAAAAAAAAAGAAAAAGAAATACAAAATAAGAATTTTTAAAATTCAAACATTTTTTGAATTTAATTAATATTAAATCTAATTAATTTATATATGGGAATTTAATCATATATGGAAATCTAATTATACACGGAAACCTAATTACATATGGAGATCTAATTAAATGTATTAATTCGTTTAGATTTCCTCGAATACAGATTCACCACTCTGATCATAAGCTAAAGTACCGGTGAGTGACTATTTGATCCCAAAATTAGATGGAAAGATACTGCAATCTCATCCGATCAGAAGTCTTGGTAAAAGAAAGAAAGAAAGAAAGAAAGAAAGAAAGAAAGAAAGAAAGAAAGATAAGATTTTCCTTAGAAAATGTTTATACAAAAATTAATGAAAACTTTTATGGATTAGAGTTTAATAAGAAAAGATTTCGATGAAACTTCTAGGTTTCCTTCTATTTTATCCTTTCATGACCAAACTATATATATATATATATATATATATATATATATATATATATATATATATATATATATAACTATTATCTGTCATTTCCTAGTCATCGTAAGTTAAAATGATTGTCTCAATAAAATAAGTCGCCTCTTTTTGTTTTATTTTGACCAAACTTTTCCGTGATTCTTTTTCTGTATTTAAGAAACAATATTCTATGTTTCATAGAAGAGTTTATAAAGTAGCTTCCAATTACTTAAAACAATTAAATTAAAGATGCTTATTTTGCCTTTTGTTTATGATTTTCTAACCTTTCACACTGGTATAAATCTGTCCTCGTTTCTAGTTTTATAACTTACAACAGAGTGATGAGAATTGAGGCGTGACATTTGGGTGCGGTTAAAAAATGATATTGTTGACATAAACTGAGTGACATCATTATAAAGGCATATCCTCTGAGGCGGTTGATACACATTTTACTACTACTACTACTACTACTACTACTACTACTACTACTACTAATTTCCTCTCATTTGGAATACACACACACACACACACACACACACACACACACACACACTCATTCACATTCACACACAATATTTTGTTTTGATAGAGAGATAGATAGATAGATAGATAGATAGATTACTGAACCAATTTATTGTATGAATTATTAAAGGTTTCGTAGAAATCAATTTCTGCATTTGGTAAATTTGCAAGACTCAATAAAATAAAGAAAAAAAAAAAGAAAATCAACCAACCAAACAACCAACCAACCAACCAACCAAACAAACAAACAAACAAACCGGATATTTTAGATTTTATTTAACAAAAGTGTCTCCGAATTAAATTTTTGGTAGTGATCCTGCAAATTCATAAAAAATAGATTAATTTAATAAATAAATATATAAATAAATAAGAGAATTTGAGTTATCAAAACATTTAACAAACAAAAATTCCTTTATAGTTTTGTTTTGTTTAGAATTACCTGTCAACCCATATAGACTATTTTGTTAAAAGGTTTGATTAACAGTTTCATTCTTTAAGAAAGTAATAAGCTACTGCTCCTGCTTTTTTAAAACTTTCTCTTTGTCTCTATCTATCTATCTATATTTTATAGGTAGCTCCGGTTTTCATTGTGTGTGTGTGTGTGTGTGTGTGTGTGTGTGCAACTGTAACCGAGCAAAAATGCCTCAACCAAACGAAGTTTTTATTTGATACTTGAAATGTTGTAACTTATGATTTAAAGCATTTTACATTTCCCTTTTACACTCAATAATAAAATCTTGTGTCGTCTTCTTTGTGAATATCATCTTTTAATCCTCCCAATTCACGAACTAACAGGGATAACTATGAAATCAAAATCTTATTCTCTTTCTAAATGTAAACCACAACATCATCATGTTCGGTTGCTACAACGAGAACCCGGTGGGTTCACGGGTCGTCTAGTGCCAGTTAAATTTATTGAAGTATTTTAGTCAGTAATTATATCGTGACACTACAGCAGTGATTCCCTTTTGAAACATTGACTTATGCAACGTAGATACATAATTTCAACTCAAAAGATAAAAAATGAAATAAAAAGCCAAAAATAAAAAAAAGAAATAAACAAAAAAAACAACAACAAACAAACAGAAATACGAATAAACGGTACGAAAACTCAGCCGTTGGTTAATTACGGAAAATGAGACCCATAGGGTAAAATGGCGTGATTCGAAGTGTGACAGAAAAAGTAATAATAATAATAATAATAGAAGAAGAAGAAGAAGAAGAAGAAGAAGAAGAAGAAGAAGAAGAAGAAGAAGAAGAAGAAGAAGAAATTTGTTTTCTTCATCTTTGAGAATTTATTCATCCATTGAAGAGAATAAAAGAATAAAAAAAAAGATTAATAAAAGACTAGAGCTAATCTTTTTTTATTGCCTTTTAGAAGCTTTCAAATTTGTCGATTTTTTTTACATTATCAAAATACTTGTTGTACAAAGTTGAAGCAAACATTCAGAAGAAATATATTTCTTTTTATGAGCAATAAAATATTTTATTATTCAAGTGATTATCATTAAATTAATCGTGAAAAATTTTAATTTCCGTGAGATGAGATGATTTTCTTATAGAAAATAAGCTAAATGATATTTTTACATATTAGTATCCTGTATTATATATTTCAAATTCTATGTTTTATTTGATCTTATATATTTCTAAAAAAATCTGTTGCGATGGTAATATCACACATGTTCGCTTCGATTGTTGACGAACAGTCTTTGTTTATTTCACAATCTCGACATCATCGGATGAGTTTTGGCAATTCAAAGAAAATTAGATAGTAAAGTGTTACACAGCAGAAGAACCTGACATCGCCCGGGATAACAAAAAGATATCCTAAAACACATTTTCCTGAACAAAAATCTATTTTATTTACTTTCTGTATTAATGAAATCATAATATTTTACCCTACAATCCGTAGATGGAAATTTTATTTGATTTCTGAACGAATTAGACTTTCTTGATAAATTTTAAGCTAAAATGCTCCAAGATCCGGCAAGGGTTTTACAGCGTCTATTCTCTCTGGTCTCTCTTCTCCCAGTCACCTTTAAAACAGTGACTGAGGTCAAGGCTGTTCATATACCAAGTCTCATCTAGCTTAGGGGTCCATCGCTTTAATGCAAAGAAACACACAAAGAAAATTATATGCGTGCGTACGTGCGTGTGTGCGTGCGTCTGTGTGCACTCGCCTTTTTTGAGTCATCTCTCTTCTTAGACGCCAAGTAATGTGAATCAAAGGTGTCGTTGTTAAAGTTTTCTTGCAATTGAATTGTTAAGTGGACATTGAAGATTGAAAAGTGCCCCATTGTATTTAATGTTGGTGAATGAATCTAAAAAAAGACTTTACCTAAAATTGACTGGTAGAACTACATGGGGCTGACGATTTCATCCAAATCTATCATTCTGTCAGTTGTTCGGGGCACAGAAAGAAATTTTGAAAACTCAAAAACTATTGTTCCGATTCTGTTCTTATTTCACATAGACACTTCAGATTGATTCTTTTTGTTCCAGAATTGATTGGGTTCGGTTGGATTGGTTTTATGGTATATCAATCATTGTTGGTTATTTAATACCAAATCATCTTTATGCATTTATAAATTAAATATATATAATTTGTGAGTACATTTTGATGAAAACATTTTTAGATTTGCCTAATCTCATTTTTTGGGATTAAGTTAAATAGTTTCAAGTATTTCTATGGAATTCGAATCATTTTATTTCCTATTGATCATTTGTTTGCACAAAGTTTTAATGGTTTCAAGTTTTGTTATGTAACAGTAACAATCTAACATCAGTCATTTGTTTGCACACATTTAAATGGATATACGTATGATTTGTAAATGAATAGATAGTTGGTAATTTCATTTTTAAATGAGTTACTACTAATTTGTTTGCACAATTGTATTGCTATTGTTTGTACACAGTTAAATAGTTTCAATTATTGCTATCTAACACTTATAACTCTGTTTAATATTAATCATTTGTTTGCAAACAGTGAAGTTGTTGCAAGTATTAAACAAAAAAAAAACCCACAAAAAACACGAAAGTAAAAGTCCGCTCCCCGGATGGAGACACATATTACTTCGACATTGTAGCAGGTGTGTTGCAAGGAGATACATTAGCCCAATACCTGTCTATTATTTACCTAGAATACGTGCGTAGAAGTCTATAGATTTAATGAAAGTAAACGGTTTCAAGTTGGCAAAGGAAAGAAGCAGAAGAAACTCAGCGCAAACTAATATGGAAACGGACTACGCCGATGACATAGCGCTTCTAGCAAATACATCTGCCCAAACTGAAACCCTGCAATATAGTCTGGAATAAGCAGCAGGTAGCATAGGCCACTATGCCAATGCAGACAAGACAGAATACATGTGCTTTAATCAAAGAAGCTACATCTTCACACTAAAAGGTGGGCCTTTGAAACTAGTGGACAAGTTCACTTATTTCGGAACCAGCGTCTTATCAACCGAAAATGGCATCAAAACGCGACTAGTAAAGGCATAGACAACTATCGATAGGCTATCAGTCAAATGAAAGTCAGACCTGACCGATAAAATAAAACGCATTTTTTTACAAGCAGTGGTCGTGTCGATACTGCTATATGGATGCACCACATGGAAGCTAACTAATGTATAGAGAAAAAGCTTGAAGGCAAGTACACAAGAATGCTGCGAGCCATGCTGAACAAATCCTGGAGGTAGCACCCCACAAAACAGCAGCTATATGGCCACCTACTACCCATCTCGAGAACTATCCAAGTTAGACGAACCAGATATGCGGGACACTGCTGGAGAAGTGGGACGGACTCATAAGCAATATACTCTTGTGAACCCCTTCACATGGACGAGCAAAGGAAAGACGACCAGCTAGAACCTATACACATCAGCTTTGTGCCGATATAGGATGTAGCCTGGAAGACCTCCCGGAAGCGATGGACGATAGAGATGGATGGTGAGAGAGGGTCAGGGAGATCTGTGCTGCTAGCAGTGCGGCATAATGATGATGATTCTATTGAACTCTGTTCTTTCATTTTCACACAGTCAAATTGTTCCAAGTATTGCTATGTTATACTAATATTTCAATTTAGGCTCGCTGTTAAAGAGATTCAAATATTGTTATTCAACACTAATAATTCTATTCAATATTGCTCATACATTTGTACACTGTTAAATAGTTCCAAATATTGCAATGTACTTCTAACAATTAAACATCAGTAATTTGTTAAATAATCAAACATTATTTTTCTAACTCTAACAATTAAATTCAGCATGGATCATTTGTTTGGATGTTATACATATATATTTGACCTATTGATAGGACCCTATAAGGTGAAACCACTCAAGTTTGGAGTGGACCTGAGAGCGATGGCAATGAAGGAGTTCTCCAAATTCCCCTAAGCTCCAGAGCCGGAGCCTCGCCATCAAATGGTTAAATGTCTTAAATGTCTTATCTTGGACACTCGTTGGAGGAGTGTCTTAGCCATCTGTAGAGATGCAGTCGGTGTATTCAACATGTCCAAGCCGACTGGAATTTTTTTGGTCCACATTTACCCCTAAATGTACGTATTTCTTTCAAGGGTTCAAACAATTTTCAAGTAAAAAAAAAAAAAAAAAAAAAAAAAATTGAAGAATTCAAGTTTTTCTGATCCGATGAGAATTAATTCGTAATTTGAAGCAGAAATTTTAATAATGCAATATTAAAGCTTCATTGTTTTGTTTAGTAAAGTTTTACAATAAACTTTCTTCACACTTTTTATTTCATATTTTCTCTTTTATTCTTTATTACAATTCACTTGCGTCATTATTTTTACAACAGCCAAAAACAGCGTATATAGAAGAAAATTGTTAAGGATACACATTTGCAATAGGGAAGCTTGGTTATCCGTACCAGTTACATTACTAAAGGTAGAGATTAGCATTGCATAAGTTTAAAATCGAATCGATAAGCTCATCCAGTATATATCGTCGGTTCCTTACTGTTGTAGAAATAAAGATTTAAGTGAGTTACGAAAATATTTCTAAAATGAAAGAAAACATTTTTTAATAATAACAATAATAATAATTATAATAAATCAATCAATTAATTGATTAACTGGATCTTGCCAGAGAGCTGAAAAATCAATGGAATATGAAGGTGACAGTGATACCAATTGTAGATGATACGCTTGGAACATTTCAGAAATTCCCGGAAAAGAGACGGGAGGAGTTAGAGATTAGAGAAAGGCTCAAAACTACACAAGATCTGCTAGAATACTGAGAAGAGTCCTGGAGAGTTTACGTGACTTGCTAAAAACCCAACTGGTGAGAAAAACTCGCAAGAAGTGAGAGAATTATAATTAGCATTATTATTTTACTCTTTGCGAAATTTGGCCCACTAGTTTCAATTGGTGGTTTTTATTGAAGTCCGAAAGACAATAAGTCTTCTCAGCTCTCTCAGAATCTTCTTAGTATTCTTGCCGATTTCAGCAGTGCTCTGACTATGATTGGCATTACTGTCACCATCATATTCCATAGTTTTTAAAAGTCTTTAGCAAGGTTAAGTTTTTCGTTTACTTATATTTTTATTGTTCTTTTATTTAAATGCTGGAGCAGGAAAGTTTACTTACAGACATGATCATTTCTCGATGTTTATTACTGACGTATTCATTTCTCCATGTTTATTACAATTTGATCTGATTTAATCAAGATTTGGTGAAAATATCAAACATGCTATTTTTGGGAAATCATGTCCTCTGCCTTTTTGCAATCTATTCATGTCATGGCTAAAATTTTCTTCCTGTTTCTATTTTTTTTTTGTTTTTTTTTTGTTTTTTTGCATTTGTTGATTGATGTACATTAGTTCATTCTAGCCGTTATTGCCTTTGCAGTATCCTTTCTTTACTTCAAGTTCGAGACTTTCAAGCAAGTAATAGATTTCTTCTCTTATCTGTGCTGTCAGGACTTTTTCGTCATTGGTAGACACAGTATTAGTCTCGAGTTGTTTGAATAGAGATTTTTTTTGGTCCTTCTTCAATTAACCATATTTGTAGTTTCATTCTCATGTTTTTCCTGCGGATTTTTTCATATCTTCATAGCTTTTTTTTCTTTTCTCTTCTAGTCTCATTTCCCATTCAGCTTTTGTGTATTTGTTCTTTTTAACGTTCTGTGACGGCAAATTAAAATAAAAAGATCTCCGGATGAGCAACCATTTAAAAGCGTATGGAAGCTGGTGCATTTAAATATTGTTATCACCGAACGGGGATTTATTTTTCGCACGTGTGAAGACGGGGCAGCCTGGCACTTGATCCTTCGTAGAATAAGTCCTTGTTCAGAGTCCTTTCTCGGGCATATAGGAACTGGCATATTATGTGGGGGTTAATTTAGGGCTAGACTGACCGCCATTGGCAAGGGGTTTCCAAATTTCACACTATTCACACATCCACCAAGGCCACTAGTTCTTCCTCCCCTAGAACAATGGAAGATATGGACCTCTAGGTTTAGATGTAATAATATTAATTATAGTAGTCGACAACTCCGGTTTCCCGTGTAATATTTTTAAAGGAATTCATATAGGACAATTTAAGCGAGGATAACATTAGGCGAATAGAAGCTGAAAAGGAAACATGAAATAACAACTTGGTAGTAAACGACACAAATGAACAACTTCAACACGTGGGAACATGAAAATATATCAATCTTTTTACTACACACGTTGATACACATATTCAACGCGTCGGCTATATTGTTAACATAAATGTCTTTCTTCTTTTCTTTTCTTTCTTCTTTAGTCTTTCCTCAAATTGAGAGAGAGAGAGAGAGAGAGAGAGAGAGAGAGAGAGAGAGAGAGAGAGAGGATATATAATTGGGTATAGGGAGAAACAGTCTTAAAGTTTACTTATCTTTTCCAATGGATTCCTGTGGAGAATATTTCCTCTTTTACAAGCTAACGGACTTTATGTTATTTTTACTTCAGGCTTGAAGGTATGGCTCTTCCTCTTGTCCAAGATACTTTCCGTCTTCCCCCGGTGATTTCGGCGGTAGTTTCAAGATATCTTATCACTTCAACTACTGTTCCGCAAATCCCGGTTCTGGTGCTTCACCCGGAGTTTGGCATTAGATCCATTCACTGCGACCACTGTCCAAAAACTGATTTTCTTATTCCCTATTTCCGCTGACGGAAGAAAGGGGCTATTTCCGCTTTGGGATTCTAGCCAATCATTAGCCTTTTTCTTCCTTTCCCTGGCGATTCTTTTGGATTATTATCTCTATCACCCGAGTGAGGTTACAGAGTACAGATAGCCTGACCCACATTTTTTTCTTCCTTCAACGGCCAGTCGAAGTTGACCTACATTCATTATTTGTCTTTTAACGGTCACTCTTTGGCAATTTCAAACACGGAGGAATAGTAGTAATTCCTTATCTCTCTTCTCTCAGCGGGAGACCACGTGACAGTTCCTTAAAGGGAAGCCTAGTTTGTTCCAGACCTAATTTTTCACGCTTGAATTAAATTGCTTAGGTCTATGATGTGGGTTTCTTTTTTTTAACTATATTTGAGCGGTTTATTCATCTTTTTTTCCCCGTCTAAATTGTCTCCAATCTTGATTCCTCGGGGACACTAATACTTTCTTCTCTTCGGTAATAATTTTCTTTATAATTTCCACTTTTTTCTTTCCTCTCCAGTTAATGGCTGGGTTCTGTTATTCGTTTGTATTCTGGAAGTTTTCCTGGTCTTTTTCTATGGAACATTTTTCTTTTTATGTATTTTCATCCATAATTTCTAGTCGACATATTTCTATATTTCCTACCCCTGAAAACCACCCTTAGAATCTTCTTCACTTGGTCTGCAAGTCTTTGGGTTGATGAATAGAATTTGGCCTATTCTTCAAAAATTCTTAACATTTGTTTCATGCAACCTATTTGTAATAGGATTGCTTTTTAAATAACAACTTTTAATAACTAATGAAATAACTAATCTATGATCCTCTTTACTTCACTTCTTTTAGACTCTGACCGTGTTATGAAATTATTACATTGCGAAACCGTGTAATTGTCTGGGGAAATTTGGATTTTGTGCCTAAAATTAGAATAGTTAACATTCGAAGGACGACGACAGGGTCCTTCATGGGCACCATCAAGGGAGCAGTTGCTGATTATGACACCCAAATCTTTCATCTGAGTCCCTCGTTTATTTGGTTTATGTTGTGACTTTTTCAGGGATAATATATTGTGTCTATACCAGACACGGGGGTTGATTAATAGCAAAGATTTTGTCACGGGAATAAGATAGTATTCTTTCAGGGAAGAAGAGCGATGTGCATGCAATAAAGAAAAAAAAAATAAATAGATATGAAACTATTAAGTTTTAACTTCGTTAAAACCAAAGAAGCTCATTTTCTGTGGCGAATTTTGAAGATTAATCATATCTTGTGACATTCCGATTCCTCCAGCAATTATTATTATTATTATTATTATTATTATTATTGCGTATGGAAATGAAAAATATTCTCGTTATTTTTAAGTTGTTACTCCTATAAATAAGAGATTTAAAAACTGGTTGAACTTCTGTAATCATTAATGATTATTGTTGTTTGAAGAATTCATCGATTACATTTTACCACAGTTCTTGATGTTTGGCTGAAGTATCTAGTAAAAATAACAGGTTGTTTTACTGCAACTTTTTTTTAAACAATTGCATCTTTACCATCTTTATTTTAACATAGAATTGTAAGGCTTTGGGATCCCTTCTAAATAAAATAAGAAAATTATTATTACATATATACTAGATTTATTTAGGATTTTCAAATAATTGTTCGATTAACTGGCGGTCCTGTAACTTGGTATCTACTGTAAATGGAGAGAGAGACCGAGACAGAGACAGAGAAGAGAAGGAGGAAGAGAAAAAGAGAGAAAGGGATATAAAGAATATATATTGAGAGAGAATGAAGGGAGAGAAGAAGAGAGAAAGGGAGAGAGAGAAATTTTGATATATTATTGGTGGTCCTTGGTTAATGTTGTGAAGATATAAAATTTTATCCACATGAAAAAAAATTGGCCCTATGAGTCGGATTTCAATCTCGTAACACTGAAGTTTGTTTTTGTGGATTTATAAGGCAATAAACGTTGTCTGGTGTCTCTTGCTCATCTAACAATTTTTTCTGTCTTGATTTTTAAAACGTAATAAGTTTGGTTTCTTTCTTGGTAATTTTCAATTAGATGTCAATTTCATATGTTAAAACAAAAGTATATTTTTCACTTTAACAAACTTAATGAACACTAAGTAAGGGACTGGCTTACCATTATAATTTTATTATCAATCATCATCATCTAACAATTTTCTTGGTTGAAGAAAAAGAACATTTGTCGACATCCGTAGCTTTTATAGGTGTTGGCTATGAAAAGGGTTTTTTTTTTCTAGTTGTTATTTAATGTTACTTATTGTCGCTTGAGCAGCAAAAACACTTGGCGATTACATTTCTAATCCTCAGTTTTTACAGCTGGACTCACTGGAATAGATTTAAGTTGTTTTTTCATTTGATCGTGTCAGGACTGTATTGACTGACACTATCACCTGTTACCAATCTTAATAGTAACATTCACTCTTTCTTCCACTCTCTCTTTTTATTAGTAAAAAGGATTTGGTATTTTTAAAAGAACTGACAAAGCTACGTCAAATTATTTTCTGGTTATGTTTTTATGTCAGTTTTATTTTTAAAATCATAAGAATTCTGGATTTCACATTAGCAGTAACACTTATTTGTCTGAGAAGTCTTTTTCTAATTTCCTACAGTGAATACACCTTTCTTTATTACAAACAGAATGACCTGGCGTTGCCCCGGCTAGATAACACTTACCCTGGCACAGTACGTAAGTATATAATCTAACATGATGTCTCATTTGTTTTATGATAAAATGTTCGTTTTTCTTAAGATAAACTAAAAAAAAATAAAGCTAAATAAACAAATATATTCATTATGATATAAAACGAATGAAGTAACTTACGTTCTTATAATAAATAAGAAATCTCACAATGCTTATTCCTCTTCACTTACCAAGTTGTGATCTAAAAAGGACACGGTCATTATTTTTTTGGGGAAAGAAATGACTTTATTTAATTATAAAACAACCAATAAAACAAATACTTATTCATAAAGATCACGAAAGACCAGATTAGAAATGAAAAACAAAACAGTTAATCGTCACAATCCGAATTTTAGGGTTAAACATGTAAAATAAATGGCTTCACCAAATAATTACTGCTTCATCATCATTGACATAAGCGGCAGAAATAATTTCATGAGCGGCAATTCACCAGTATCAGCAGTAGTTATTTGGATCACACAATTTTATATAACATGCACACACACACACACACACTTTATATAGAAAGAGATTAACTTTTTGTCATATCCTATTATGATTTTGTGTTCACAAAACAACCATACGTCACAGCGAATTCTAATAGATGAAATAATCTCTTAATTATTGAAAGATAACAGTTTTAGATGTCCATCGCCTTTGTACCATAGTCCAATGTTGAATATGTAAAATAAATAGGCATTATTGTCTGACATTTATTATATAAATGATATCCTCTTCATTAGACGATATGCAGACAAAAAAAGCAACACTAATTATGCTGTCAGATACATGACATCATCAATCGGGTCGGCACATAAAACTTTTGAAAAGCTAATGTGCCAAGAATCACAGACAATTACCTAAAAATGTAGGGCTCCTCTCACTGCCTGACTAACAGCCGATACACGAAGTGGCATGGACTCTACGAGATGCTGAAATACTTTCATCTGTATATCTATCCAGGCACGTTTTACAGCTGTCGATAACTGGTTTTAATGTGATTGCAGAGAATAAAGTGAGTTCAGCAACATCATCCATACTTATTTAAAGAAGTTAAGTTTGTAGCTGAAAGTTAGGTTAGTGGTTTTAGAACGAGTTTCGAGTAACGGTTTGCAAATTGTTATCAAACATCATTACCGGAAAATATAGTGCGCATGAAGGGTTCCAAATAATCAGCAACAAGATCTGTTGATCAAATCTGTTTGTCACATCTGTTTAGATAAACTTGAATTTCACAAGAGTTCCTTGAGAACTTCAACAAAATACAATCCACACCCTAAAATATTCATCCACCTGTTCAAAAAGCGCCAGTCTTCCAACGCCTAATGGCAATGTTCTTTGGTCCAGATGAAGTGCGACAACTGATGCCGTAGTATTAATAATGGTACCCTTAATAATGGTACTCGTAATAATGGTATTCTTATTAATGGTACTCTTCGAGGTTGACAACTACGAAGCTCATGGAATGTAGTGTATATTGTACAATGCATTTACTGATGAGTTAGAATTTGAGGCAATGTTTCTCTTAGTTGAGCGATTTCTTTCCTTGTCAGTTACCGGCGGGCTCATTCTTGCATTAACTGTACGTGCACACACTTTTTTATGCGCTGCTGATATCTAAAAAATCCAATATTTCTTGTATACTCTTGCAATTCTTGCCGGAGAATAAACAAAGACAATTTCCAGCTCAGAGTTCTCTAAGAATCATTCTGCGGTCAAATGGCGTTAAATCCTGTCCGCATCTCAATGTTGACACTGCTACACAGCCACAGTCACAGCATCTCTATTATTTTATACATACGTTTTTTTTTTAGCTTCGTCCAATTTTTACTGGTGAAGGAAGATGAAACTCTCGTTTTTTTTTTTCATTACAGTTTATAAGCTAACCGGTATATATGTAACCGTATATGAAAATATGAAATGGTTCTAAATGATTTACTATCATCTAGTCAGAAACTTTGTTTGAACTTTATCTATATATGTATATTCTATAACACACACACACACACACACACACATATATATATACTATCCTTGTACATTTAACCTTCTTACTCTGAGATCAAAAGAATTTAAAGCACACATTAACTGTAATAAAAATCCAACTTTTTTTCAGCACTTCTAATCAGATTGATACCAATGAAAGAAAAGATAATTCTCTGAAGATTTTTTTGAGAGACTATATCGGCAAAATTACCAGGGAAATACAAAAGCTGTATTGAATTGTTTCACACGATTTATCTCATCGCAGTGATAACCAAGATATTTCCATTTGCTTTTTATAAAGTTAAAAAATAAACAAGTGCGGTTGCTGAAAACTTTGATCGAATCATCTCACATCATTTCACAGCTGTTGATTATTAAATCAATAACAGTTAATCAAACTTTGAACATTACTTGCAGATATTCAAACAAATGTGTGCTGTAGACGAAAATTGCTCG
Organism: Sepioteuthis lessoniana; assembly: GCA_963585895.1. Lineage (NCBI taxonomy): Eukaryota > Metazoa > Mollusca > Cephalopoda > Myopsida > Loliginidae > Sepioteuthis > Sepioteuthis lessoniana. Next base: position 76,357,151 of record OY757928.1, read on the forward strand.
AAGGAATATTTATGATCACACCTTATCACATAGAAAAGAAATAACCAAGAGGAACAGAAGTAGTTATAGTCAATGTGGTACAATGTTGCGTAGTTAAAAAACATCTAAAAGAGATGAGATATTCGATAACTTAGGACATTGATTACGAAAAGTAGAGAGAAAGCGTTGAGTTGTTAGGAATAAAAGAACGAAGCATTAATTCCCCAAGTGAATATATTCGGGTTGACCTCCTTCAGGATGATGTGTATTAAATATTTTCGATATCCACAATTGTTTGTTGATATTAACAGAATCATCTTCAGTTCTTATTTATCTAATTTATATATCTATTTCATAGGTTGAATAAGTTATTAAACTGATTTAAAAAAATTATTATTTAGTTATTCCAACTACTATACTTTAAAAAATTTTGTGAATTTCACCTCAATGCTTTTTTGTTGCCGAAATATTTACCTGGCTTTATATAATGATCAACAATCTTATGTGCTATGATTTTTTAATCATATCCCATTACAAATATTTGATATATATTAACATACATTTAGCCAAAATATATCAGAATCAGTAGAAGCAGCAACTAATTTAGTGACTGTAAAGGAGGCCATTTACTATTTCAGAATCATCCTACTTCCTAAAGTAGCGAAGCAACGACGTCATGAAAACGAAGTTTGAAATAGACAAATCATCTTTATATTCAAACAAAAATGTGTATCATATCATATTTACCAACCCCTCCGCTCGGGCAAGGATATGACACAAGGTCAATTTTTAAGCGGAGTTTAACAGGTTTGAATTCAGAGTATTCCTTCTCCTAGACTTGTTGCCTTACCAAGGCTGAAGAACTCAGTCTGTCCTACTATCTACCCATAGCTGGAGGGAGAATAATTGGATTCATACATTTCCCGAGGGTATTAGTGCAATGTGAAATGCAATTAGTCTCGTCCAAGATATGAACTCGTGTCAAACAAATATGTTTATGATTAACTGTAATTACAAAGACAACATTTAAAAAAACTTCAAAACTGAGTGAAACCTAAATGAAGATGGCTACCTTTTCGTACAATATCCTTTAAATAATCAAATAATGCTGATAGAATAATACATTTGAATGCAACATCAAATATTCAATTAATTTTCTACTAAATCAAATTGAAAAGTTTCTTTAATCTTTATCTGATTCGTGTGTTCTGCTTATACAGATTCGTCGAGAAATAAAGCAGATACTGTTCTGAACAGCAATCAATCTCCTCCAGGGGCAGAATTGCATACTAAATTCTTTTATGTCTAAAAAAAATGGTTCCAGTCGAAAAGATTTTGAAACTGACAATATGTATTTTCATTGGTTTAAAACTGCTATCTGCATTATTTTGTTTGGTTGACCAGTTTTGAAAAAATTTTCGCGGGTTTCAGTGATTAACTTTTTTCAGTATTTAAACTTGAACCTTTTTTATATTTGAAAACGAGTGAGTTCACTACACTGAAAATCGTCTTGATACATAGAAAAGAATTTCTTGATCTCATTTTTTTTCTCCCATTAAATGGGCCATACCCCTTTTTTTCTTTCTTTTACAACTACTTTGTAGACTTACAAATGCCTTTAATCATTTACTGTGACAAAATTTAAATAAACTGAAGAGCATTTTAGATCAGATTACACAAAATGAAGTGGAGTCCCACTTGAGCTTACTTTTCCCCATTTGCATATCAAAGAATATTATTCTGTATCATCATGTTTAAAATAGTGTAAGGTTGAAATGTTTGAAAGCTGGAAAGCCATTTGGTAATATGTAAAGTACCATAAACATTTTATTATTTCTTAAAATAAAACATGTTCATATTTCAATTGCATTGTGTGCTTGTCCTTATGCGAATAATTTGAAAACGTTCAGCAAAGTGAATCAGTAAAAATAATTACATAATTTTATAATATAAATTCAACTGAGAACATTTTATGCATTTCTATGGATTATTATATATATATTTTTACTCCTTTAGAGTTTTTCATATCAGCGTTTGCTGATGGTCTTCCACTGGAGTCTGAGTGACGACAAGTCTCCTCAAGTCTCCAGGACTCTTCTCAATATTCTGTTGAATCTTAATAATGTAGTACTTTGGATGGTCTCCACTCGTCCTGTTATTTCCATGTCCTCAAGTTCCTTTAAAAATCTTTCGGTGACTGTACCAAGAACAACAACGTCATGTTCCACAGTTTTTTCAATTCCTTAGTATGGTCGATGTATTTATCCTTCTTTTCACTTTCTTTCAGTTTTACTCTGTGGTCTGCCAAGGACGGCAAAGTACACAATTATGTAAATTTTTTTTGTTTATTATAAGGTCTGGTCGTCAGGGTGATATTAAGTGATCCGTTTTTATGTCGAAATCCCGTAGTAGTTTGTGTGTCATTCTCCAGGACAGATGTTGGGTTGTGCATATACCATTTGTTTGTGTGGTCGAATTTAGATTTCTTGCACAATTTCCAGTGGATCACTTTGCTTACCCAATCGTGTATACTCTTTTACTCTTTCTGTACAAATTTGCTGCTTTTGCATATTATGTGATTTATCGTTTCGTCTCTATCACCATATAACCAATTTTCTTTTGATATAATTGATTCTTATAGCATTGTTTTGTGCCGCTATCAGAAGAGATTCAGTTTCTCTCTTATGGTTTCCCTTTGTTAGTGACGTCCATGTTTTCCCGTGTGAAATGTTGCTTATAGGTCGCTGAAAACGTCCATAGAGTTTGTGACGCGAAAGGTTTACTTTTATCCCAGAACGGGGTTTTATTTTCGCACGTGTGAAGACGGGGCAGGTTGGCACTTGATCCCCTATAGAATAAGTCCTCGTTCAGAGTTTTTCTCTCAGGCATATAAGACCTGGCATATTACGTGAGGGATTAATTTAGGGCCAGACCGACCGCCGCTGGCAAGGGGTTCCAAATTTCACACTATCCACACACCCACAAGGCCACTAAACTCTTTCCCCTAGACAATGGAAGAATATGAGCCTATAGGTTTTAGTCGTAATAATATTATATTGTAGTAGTCGGCAACTCCGGTTTCCCGTGTGATATTTTTAGGGAATTAATAGGACAATTCTAAGCAAGATAACATAAGGCGAATAGAAGCTGAAAAGGAAGCATGAAGTAACAAATTCGTAAAGGAACTGCAAAGAACAAACTTCGACCACGTGGTAACATAAAAATACATGAATCCTTTACTGTACAAAGCGATACACTTTCAAAGTGTCAAAACATATAACAAATGGACAGTCCACGAATATAAATGTCTTTTCTTGACTTTTGTTTTTCTTCAAATTGAGAGAGAGAGAGAGAGAGAGAGGGTGGTATATAAAGTTTGGGTATAAAGGAGAAATGGCCCCAAAGTTACTTATCTTATTTTTCGACGGGGTTCCACTGGAGAATCTTTCTTCTTTCACGGGCTAATAGACTTTATTTTATTTTTTTTTACACTGACTTGAAGAACCTGGGGTCCCTCGTGTCTCAGATATTCTTTTGTCTTCAACCCGGAATACTGGCTATGGTTCGTCTGCCCGCTACGAACCCTGCTCAAAAACTAACTTTCTTATTATTTACTTCCGCTGAGGGGAAGGAGTCCCCACTTCCGTTTTGGGGTCCCAGCCAATCATTTGGCTTCTCTCTTCTCCCCCTTGGTGTCCGGCGACCTGAGGTTACTAAGTACCAACACCTGTTGATATCCCCTCTGTGACCTACATTCTTCCTTAACGGTCACTTTTTTGACGGGTTTCCACTGTTCATTCCAACGGGAGGATAGTATTAATCTTATTTCTATCGTCTCCGTGGGCTATCACGTGACAAGTTGTTTTTCTTCCCATTTTTATTTTCTGGTTATTGTCGTTCTGCTTGTTCTCGTGTTGTCAGTATTGTTTCTGCTGGCTGTAATTAATCTCTCTCCACGCTTTTCACAGTAGTCTTCGAGTCGTTGTATCGTTGCATCAACTCTGTCTTCGATGCAGGTAAGTCCTTTTCCTCCTTTTTTTGACATATATAGTCCATCAGCGTCATCTCTTAGATGACTTATGTATGGTCATTAGTTTTCTTGTTCTCTGGTCCATTTGTTTGAGTTCTTCTCTAGTTCACATTATTATTATTATTATTATTATAATACTCCTTCAGAGTTTTTAACACCATCGTTATTTGATGTTCTTTCACGAGATTCTGAGTGACTTCAAATCTGTTCAGATGAGATTTCTACTGGAGAGCTTGGTTTCAAGAAGTTTTCCCATTCTTTTGAGGTACTCTTTGCTATTTCTTTTGTGATTTTTATTTTCATTTTTCAAGTTTTTGTATTTTTTCTTTTCTCACAGCGTTTTGATTCTTTCTTGATTTTATAGTTCTGTTCCTTCCGTTATTTATCTTTTATCACTTTTCATTATGAGCATAGCGCATTTTATTCTACCAAATTCCATTCCTATATCCTGTTTGTATATTCTTACTGTTTACATCAGTCTTCTGTTCTCATTCATTTTTTGGAAAGAGCGTGATGTCGTCCGTGTACATAAGGGGATTAATCTTTTCTCGTGTTTTTGTAAATTTTTAGCCCCCAGTGCACTCCCTAATTGAGTGGTATCAATGCTTTTACAAATAGTAATGATGAAAGTGCATCCCCCACCTGGATAACTGTTCAGATTTTCCCCTCCTGTAAAGTTTTTTCTTCTGCTGTTAATTCCACTTTCCAGTTTTTCATAGCTTCCCTGATGAATTTTATGTCTTTGTCGTATATCGTGTACATTTTCAGACAATTGTCAGCTTTGCCGACCATATCATAAGTCATTCTACTCCATGGTTTCATTTTTTTGCCTCGCTTTGCTCTCCTTGGGAATGTAATGATTAATGTACAGAAGTAACCTGTTCCTCTTGTCTGTGGCATAGAAATTGGTGATAAATCTTTATTATTATTATTATTATTATCATTAGTAGTAGTAGTAGTAGTTTTAGTATCCAGTAACGTTTTAGTTGACGGCATGTTATGTAAACTTCAAAATTTCAGGGCTTTTAAATACTGTTAATGCTACAAAGATAGATTAGAAAATTTTGGAAAAAGGTCGCATTTTCTTTATAATAATATTTTTTACATTCTCGGGTAAACCCAACTATTTACCTCATGAATACAAACAAGTTTAGTCAACAGTTTATCTCTTATATTTCAATGTTATGAATTTATTTGAGTAAATTTGAAGATTACATGCCCAAAGGCAATTTTTTTTCTAACGGGATTTTATGGTTGCGTTAATAACTATCTCCATTCAGATATCGTAGCCAAAGTGAGAACGAGGTAAGACTTCATTATGTTACTACAAAGTTGCAAATCGAACAAAAGAATTATTTCATTTTCTAAGTTACACTGACACACATCTCGCTACGAGGTACTGTTTGTGTTGCATTATGGGAACGTGCAAACACAAATTTGATCATTACGTTATAGATTTTATGAAGCCATCCTAAATTGAGGCAAGGTGTTTCTGATGTATTTACATTTGCTATGTGTAAAAACACTCAACTCTTCAGGAAAACTTTCAATTGATACATATATTTACATAGGAATTCATGATTTAAAGACTAAAACCCTGCAGAACTATGTAGAAATTTAAAATGCCTTTTGTTGATTTATCCTTTTATAACTTTTTAATTCCTTGACCTTTCGTTTTATATGCTAAATGTTGTCGTTGTTGTTAAAATATACGCAAGAAATTGTGTCCATTTCATTCTTTCTCGTACATAACTTCCTGTCAAATATTGTATTTTCTTACAATTAGTATGAACAACCTTGAAGTCGATTATATGACTGTTAATTTAAGAATATTTCATCATCAATTCCTCTGACATAGAGTTTTCACTGTTAGTTAATTCATATAAAATATTTAGTCCCATTTAAAATATTCAATTTTCACAATTTTAAATAACAATCATCATTATTATCAATTTTAACTAGTATTTTCTATTCTAGTTTTATATTGCTTTTTTTATAGCAACTTATCTTGATTTTTATTTCTTTGACAGCGAAAAATAGAGCGTGTCGGAAACAACAATAACTCATATATTTATAACTAAATTCTATCAGAACAAATGGGGACGGGAATTTGATTTGGTTTGGTTTCTTTGTTTAATGGCATATCAACCTTTTGTAGGTTATTTAATGCCAAAGCCATTCTCCTAGAAGAACAGTAGTGGTACTATTTAACGCATAGGTGGGGGGATAAGGGGGTTCATACCTTTCCCAAGGGTATTTGCCCGAAAGTGAACGTAATAGCGCGATTGGAGAACGAACAGTCCACCGCTTTAATCATTACACCACGAGGACACCCCCGGGAATTTGAGTATCACTTTTTGATTTAATGGTGTTTATTATGTTTACTATTCCTCGCTGTGAAAGAAATCCCGATAGTACAGATAAAAGAAAACATTAAAATTGATACGATGATCCAAAATATTAGTCAAAATTTATAATAATGACTGACAAAGTTTTATCAAAACATAAACGAAAAAATAAACAAAACATAAACCAATGAATAAAATTTGAAGAACAAATACAATAAAACTATATAACTGACTTTAATATTCAAGTTTTTTTACGTCGTAGTATTTTCTGGTTCAATGATTTTGCCTATGAGATAATGTATCGATTTTGTAGTATTTGAATTATGCTGGGTTTCTAGTAATTGTTGTTTTGACAAAGAAAATTGGTGTGTTTCATATATAAATCTTGTTATGAGAAGTTTTACGTTTTCATTTTCCTGAACAGTTCTTTCTTTTGTTTGTGGTGAACAAACAATAACAGAGGGCACCTGTTAAGCAATCTCTAAAGATTTCATAATGAGTTAAGCAGTTTTTCCAGCAGTAACAATACTTTTTTTGTGAGGCATTTTCAGTGCTGCTTTTTAGTTTACTCATTCTTTTAAAATATTGAAAGGGAAATATTCTGAAATCAGGTCGTTACTGTTACCAATATTTGCAAATCCGAGCAAAGTTTTCATATATTTTCCTCTTAGGCCTCAATGAATAAATCTGTTCAGCATTCCTATGTACTTTTACACTCTGACTGTAAATATACAGTGTATACTTGTTCTCTCTTTCTCTGGCAGCTACTGTCTACAGATTATATTAAATAACGAAAGGACTGTCGTTAATCTTATTGTGCTACTTAAAAAGGATGTAAATGAAAGCCGCTAGTTTGTGACACGATGGCTAGTGTTTCCTTTCCCTCCTGGTTTTAATGTTTTCCATAGCAATCTCATTTAATATGGGTAGACTCTCTGCAAAGTACTCCATTTATGCCAGGCAAATGTTGCGATGCAAATGTTTCCAGAATACGTAAATCACTATCATGCTTCTATTAATTTTCCTTAAATATCAAATAGTTCATATGACGTTCAACTTCAAATATATAAAACATCTGCTCAATTCTATGTTTAATAAGAATATAATTACGAAAAATTGTTGACTTAGTTTATTATACTACCATAGATGTGACAGTAGCTGAAGTATTTTGAAGTGCACCAAGATTTAGTGATATCAAGTATTTTATTCTATTGTTAGATAAAATTCAATTCATTCCAGAATACGTAAATCACTATCATGCTTCTATTAATTTTCCTTAAATATCAAGTAGTTCATATGACGTTCAACTTCAAATATATAAAACATCTGCTCAATTCTATGTTTAATAAGAATATAATTACGAAAAATTGTTGACTTAGTTTATTATACTACCATAGATGTGACAGTAGCTGAAGTATTTTGAAGTGCACCAAGATTTAGTGATATCAAGTATTTTATTCTATTGTTAGATAAAATTCAATTCATTCCGTCCGCTTCAAGAATAGAATTTTATATCTGATAATCAGCCATATTCACAAACCCAGGTGGATCATATCTAGCGTCCTTTATCTAATTTTGTTGTTAGCATAATCTCTCTCATAACCTCTCTCTATATATAAACTTATATATATTGTTTTTTTACAAGTTTGGTGAAAGACCACGAAACTTTTCTTTTTTTTATCTTATTAAGTTTGTTCGTTAGCTTTCTGGAAACTTTCTTTGAGTCATGATCCAATTGATGATGAAGCTGGCCTTGGGTTTGATCGCAAGAAAGTTCGAGAAAAAAATTATATAATCGCAAAAAAGGAATGTTTTGTGGTCTTTGAGCTAATATGAACCAATAATAACTTGTCGCAAAAATACAATTCCTATATATACAAGTATATATAAGTTGACAACCATAATCGAGGGTGACCCTAAGACTTCCTTTTCAATAGCTACTACAACGAGATGTAGGAGAGGGCTTTAGTCCTTTCCCTTGATGCTCCGCCTACTTTTTTATCCATTATGTTGAGTGTTAAGCAAGGAGGCATCATGTACCATTTCTTGAATCTTTGGTATAACTCGACCTGGGATTGAATCCCGGTCTCCCGGACCATTGGTGAACGCTCTATGCCTACAGGTATGTATACCCATACACACATACCTATGTGTGTGCGTGTGTGTGTAACTGCAACCCAGCAAAAGCTTTGTGAGCTTCCTATTTGGCAAATACAGGTAAATTGCTCTTACTTAGGGAATAAAGCAATTTCTAGTCCAATTTGTAACTGAATAATTTTTGGGGGCCCGAATTCAGGCTGAATGTCATTTTGTAATCATCCAAATTCTGGAATAGCAAAAATGGTTCGTTAATATCCCTCACTCCTTCCTAAATAGAAACATTATTATTATTATTATTATTATTGCTGTTTTTATTTTAGTACAAAATCTTATAATTGTTTTTAAATGACAATACTCACTGATCATGGGGATAATTAAAACATAAAAGATGAAAAAGAAAGGGTTAACTAACAGATTTCGTACCTTGCTTGTCAGTGTTATAAATGAGGTAATTAAACGATTAAAAAAGGAAAGTTATATGTAGGGAGAAGAAAATAGTTATACAGAAAGGGAAAACCTATGTCCATATGATTATATGGATTCACCACATGGGCGCTAACCAATCTCATAGGGAGCTACACAAGAGTACTGAGTAGTGTCTTGAACAAATCTTGAAATAAATCCCACAAAACAGCAGCTGTTCACTCACCTGCCTTCCATCTCACAAACCATCCAAGTAAGTTGAACGAGACTTACGAGGCACCTGCTGGAGAAGAAAGGATGAACTGATCAGCGGCATTTTCTTATGGACTCTTACACATGTCAGTTTTGGCTGGCCAACAAGGACTTAGATGCATCAGCTTTGTGCGGACACAGGATGCAGCCTAGAAGACCTGCCAAGAGCGATGGATGATAGGGATCAACGACGATGATATATAGAGAGAAAAAGAGAGTTAGGGATCTCTATGCTGTCTGCGCAGCTTGTTGATGATGGTGATGGTAATGGTGGCATTAAACTCAAGGAAGCCTCCCCTCTGTTTATTGAGGGAAGGTAGACTAAATATGATATCTGATATCGATAGTTTCTAAATTTTTTTGTAAAATGAAGAGTGTACCTTGTTTAGAATTGAAAGTGAGTCCACACTAAATCTATAACATACATTGATAGTATGATGTTTCATATCGTAATCCCCCTCCCTCCGTTCCGAAAGATATTTGATTCAATTGATGAAATTTTGTATGTCTGTTAAATTCGGTTTTGATGGCAGGCAGACTGACGGTGTTTCTATGGGTTGTCCTTTGGGGCCGGTGTTGGCTAATATCTTCACGGGTTTTCATGAAAAGGGTCAACTATCTGGTCCTGATAATCATCATCATCATCATCATCATCACGTCGTGCCACTGGCACAGATATCCCTGACCCTCTCTCGCCACTTTTCCCTATCGTTCATCGCCTCTGGCAGGTCTTCAGGGCTACATCCCGTATCCTCACATAGCTGCTGAATGTATGTTCGTGCTAGTCGTCCTGCTTTTGCCCTGCCATATGTGGGGGTCCATAGAAGTACATCACTTATGAGCTCGTTCCTGCTTCTCCAGCAGTGTCCTGCATGTCTGGTTCGTCTAACTTGGATAGTTTTCGTGGTGGCAGGCAGGTGGCCGTATAGTTGGTGCCTTGTGGGGTGTTGCCGCCAGGACTTGTTCAAGATTGCACGCAACATTCTTGTGTAATTGCCGTCTAGCTTCTTCTCCAGCCGTTTTGTTATTGTCCATGTAG
>OY757928.1:76372321-76597321 GCA_963585895.1 Sepioteuthis lessoniana
AGATCAAATTAGGATGAGAAGAATCAACTCTAATAGTTTTAGAATTGCTTAATATCAACGTCCGACCGTAAAGGAAATGATAACATTACAAGAGCCAAGAAGAATTAATGGTTCTTCCTTCGTAAGGTCTTTAAGATGCCCATGATGATATTTACTTTGCTACTCACTAACAACCCAATTTGATCGATGACGCTTCAACAACTTTGCCACTTTTTGAAACTGCAATACAGAGACAAGCTGGTATAGTAATGAAAATATATTTCATAACATATCAGGTGTTTATTAATGTGATATAGGCTTTAAAAAGATGTTTAATTCTTAGTTCCACTGAGAATTTCTATTTAATATGTCATTTGTTATTTGATAAATTGCCGATTCCTTCAAAAAACATATTTACATTAAACTATACGACTTCTGAACCCCATGCAAAATCCCCTTTTAAAAGTGGTTCATGATGATATTGATATTTCTGTCCAGGAAAGTTTGAAATATTCTAATAAGCACGTCAAAGTTATCTTTGTTATATAAAAAATTTGAAGGATTAAGAAATTATTAAGAAATTACTTTTAGCACAATGACACATCCAACAAAATTCTCATTTCGTTACCATTTGAAATAGAAATTAATTTATTCTGTAAATTAGAGCATTGTAAGTGTATTGTTCTAATGAAAATCTCACTATGATGAGCTGTTTTTGCTGACTTACTAACACACACACACACACACACACACACACACACACACACACACACACACACACACACACACACACACACACACACACACACACACACACACACACACACATTATATATATATATATATATGTATTAGGGTAGTTTGATTTTTCACTTTTCTTTAAATATTAAAAAATCTCACTTACCGAAAGTTGTGTACTCGTACAAAAATTCGATCAAATAGTTCAACGGTTTTTTGAACATTTGGTATCAAAGATCGTAGACAAAAACATACAGAAAATTCCTCGTTTTTTCAAGATTTGGCTTGAATATTAGTGTGAAAACCAAATAATGTTTGTATTTAAATCAGGGAATGTCCTTTTATTTTATAAAAATGATATTAATTATAGAAATGACGACTAATCATCAAATTGAAAATCCCCCCCCCATTATCAGTATCTACTTCTGTAAACTGCTTTTTAACGTTATGAATTAAGAAATAATATTTGAATACCTTAAAAATTGATTTTTTTTTCTGTTATAAGCGAAAATATAACAAACGAAAAAATAAGGAAAAACAAATACTATTTTAATTGAGCTTAATATATAGAGTCAAATTTCTCCCTATAAGAGCCCTTAGACAAAAATGCTGTTCTTAATTTCTGACTCAAAACTTTGGCTGTTATGTGTTGATGCCTTACTTCAAAACCATATAGTTAGTGAAGCTTCCATTGTTAACTTGACTGCCCGTTCCATGGCCTGAGAATGTGATGGCAAATCTGGCAAGTCAAGCTTGGTTCCATTTAACAATGATTCTCGAAGTTCAGATTCAGAAAAATCTTTCATCGTTGGTGGTTCAAAAATGCCACATAATGTTAAATCTATTAATTGTGTCCAATGTGCGGCATTAAAATTAATAGTTGATATTCTTTTTAACCTTTTCCTGGTTGACTCCCCACTCCTGAAATAATATAAAAATTGATTACCTGAATTATTAAAAAATTCCAATCTTTATTTACAGCTTTAATAATTATGGTGAAATTAGATAAAATCTTTAAAAATGATTCTATAAATTGGAATAATTGAGTCAGTGATATATGAATAAATATTTACTTACCTAATGGCCAAAATTCTTTTAAAAGCTTCTTCTCTTACTTCAACTTTCTCAGATTTGACCATGGAATATAGAAGGTTTTCTGGCAGTAAACAAAATGTATTACCTTGTATATTTCTTAATGCTGATTGCTGGATTTCATGAGGCTATTTGCTCCTTAATCCTCCGGATCATATTGAAAATGTGCAGTTGCTGATTGTGGAATTTATTATTTCTTTTAATTTCAAACCAACAAGTGGCATATACATTTACGATAAAATTTATTAAACAGTGGAGTTTTGTTGTGAGCCTTTGTGGGTATGCACCACGAGTCAATAAATACATTAGCCTGATGGCCAAAGTTAACCATCTAGCCTGGTTTAAAGGACCAATTTTCCAGGAGGCATATTTAGAGTCAACTTTACCTCTAGAAATACCTACTGCGTATTCATATAGGAGTCTTTGGTAACACCTGAGATCATGTATTTCATCAATTTTTAAAATTCCAATAGTGGAAAATGGAGATTTGGGGTAAATAATGGCCATCCTTGGAGTATAATTTTCCCAGGGGGGCCACTGAATGCTGTAGGACCTTTTGCGCAACCATCTATATTTTTAGAAAGGGCTTTGAAAGGTTGTTCATTATGGTGCAGAGAGGAACCAATTGTGTGAAGATTTTTAAAAATTTTTTCTAAAATTGCAACCATTCCTCCTTCACAACCTGTGTTGGCAATAGTATAGCCTTGATAGTGTTCTCACTGTTGAATTCATGCAAAACATCCACCACTTGCTCTGCATGAACTGCAACTGTTTCACCAATATTAGAAAGAACTCTATGTATCAGATATTTACTTTCATATGGTGTGCCCTTTGTAAAAGTATAATGGCGTTCTGGTCTCTTAGTTTTTTCATGGTTTTCTGTCCATTTTCCACCACAAATTTCCTTATACAGCAATGTGTCCTTATCCATTCTCCCATCAACTGCAATACGTATAATATTTTCCATACTTTGATCATGTTTTTGTTGGGCAGTTGTTTTCATTTTAGTCTTTGTTCTGTCAACTTTACATTTATCAATAATAATATCGTTTATATCAATATTGGTATAAGAAGGCCCATAGCCTTCAAATTCAAGAGCAAGGCATTAGCAAGGCTGGCTCCAATATTAGAAGATATGTCTTCCCTGACTAACTCGAGAGCGTATCTTGGAAATTTAATAAGGCTATAAGACCCTTTTCGATGACTCTTTAGCTGCAAATATTCTTCTTCTGGTTCTTCAGTTGGAGAAGATGAGTAGGAGGGGGAAGAAACATTTCCTTTTTACATTTTTAAAGCACTTTTATCTACCGTATCTAGTTCGTAAACAGTTTTTTAATGAATAAACACTAACTCTCAAAATATAAAGAAATCGGAAAGATTATATAAGTTACATTTTTTAAATAGTTAAGTCTATTTCAATAATAAATTCAAGAGGTATTCGTGATAATTAAAATCGTAAACAGTAAACAATCGTTTAGGGGGGGGTAATTTCAACAGGTGAATACCATAAAAAATAAACAATTAATAAAACGGCATATGTAAGTAGTTATTCGTATATTAAATCAGATATTATAGTGATTTTATTCCTTTTTAATTTCCCTTTTTTCATTTAATTTCTAAAGAAAAGGAATACTAAATTTAAAAATATGCATCATAAAGTGTATTGTATTATTTTATTTTTGTTAAAACTCAGGTTTTATTTAAGCGACGCGTGTTGCCGGTGACACCTATACCGTGATAAAAATTCCCAATTTATTTGGACTTAAAGTTTGATTCCTCCAATAAATACAAATTTTTGAAGAATGATATTTCTTGTGGTAACTTTTGACATTATTTTGCAACTTCCTTTGAATGCCTTTTCTTACAGTTTCAAAATCGACCTACCCTAATATATATATATATATATATATATATATATATATATATATATATATATATATATATATATATATATATCCAGTAACAGAATGAGAATGTCAGTAATATTTATTTATAGGAATGTGCAGTGAACCAAAAATTGGATGAATGATGTTCACATGGAATGGAACCATAAGCGGAGAAATAAGCTGAAAATATAAACATAATTTCTATCCATTTAAAAAACAAAGAAACTTATTTGTTAACTAATCTCATTTCATCTAATTGCTTATTAAAGATGAATATAAGATAAATTCAAAGAGATTAAAATCGGTAAGTCCCGAAAAAAAAAAAAAACAGAAAAAGAAAAAGAAAATTCATCTTTAATATCCGATTACACATCAGCCAAATTTCAATAAATAGAAAGATTCAAATGAAAATTTGCGGATTAATGCGTATGAATTTTATCTTTGACTTTGTAAAACACATAAACGCATTAATGTATACGTCGGTTTGTGCTTGTGTATAGATTTATGAGGTGTAGTCGAAAGTTCTCGACTCATCAAGGGGTTTTTTGATTAAAGAGGTTTTTAAAAAGACGTGTTAAACATGTGGAATTGCAGGATTAATAAGTGAAATATTTCTTGGCTCGAGATCATTTCTTTCTGGGTAGGGCCGAGAACTTTTCAACACATCCTTGTATTTTCTAATTTTGCCAAACAAACATGCAAAATAGTTAAACATTCGTAACATCTCTTTGTCTTTCAATTTAGAAAATGATAAAAGTAAATAAGAATTATTCAAAAATGTTGCTCTTCTGCTCGAGATTAGCATGTGATTGAGTTTATAGAGGATCCTCGTGCAGAACGTGTGAACCAGTACAAAATTGCTTAGCTCCCTCATGAACATTTTCTTTTGGACTCTTCAAGCATCAAAGACTTACTCTGACTTAGTCTTGTTAAGTAGATAAAAAAGTGCAATTTGTGAGGATCAACTCCTGTAACTGAGCCATAAACTTAATTTGTTCCCGACTATATAAGAGCTCTGAAAAAAAGAGCATGGGAAGTACGATTCAAATGAAATTTGGTTGACTTAACAGTAATAAATCGAAGTCTGAAAAAATAAAAAAAATATTCTTTTTTTTTTTTTTTTCAGACTTCGATTTGGTCGGATATTCGACCAATTTGCGTTCAAAACACGAAGCAAATCTTTTTCAGGTTTTCTGAATATTTTCCTTATTTTATGATCCAATATATTTTCTCTATGATTTCCCCAGTGTTTAATATCTGCAAGTCTCTAATCTTTTCAAAAAGAACAGTATTGTTTTTGTCTAAATAAACATTAAATATTTTTGAAATTCCGTCCAGTGGAATATATATATATATATATATATATATATATATACTGAATCTTTGATAAACTATACGTACGCCACTTCTTTGGTTCTAGAAGCCTTTAATGTATTATACTCTAAATTTATTCCTAAACTAAAAATCTACTGCAGCTGGTTCTTTGCCAGGTCAATTCCAGATCGATTCGTGTCTCTCCTATACGGAAATCGTTCAAACGCAAGAGAAAAATACAATGTACCAAAGGTCCAGCTATCCACCATCTTTACTTACTGTTTTCTTGGTTGAATGTTAATTGGTTTAAGAAGTGACTAACTTGCTCTGATGCATAGGATGAAGATAATGTACTGTCATTCTTAGGACACATTCTTCTGACTCACTCTCTATCTGTCGTCTTGTGAGGCTAGGTTTTTCGGTTTTCCATTTGATTACACAAAGAAAAAAAATCTAATGTCCTAGTTCGATCTGAAAGAAATGTTGTGTTTTTTTTTCTTTCATCGGTGAAATATATCATCTGGTGACTCACAAATAAAAAAAAATCCTTCTAATTCGACGTGAGCATATTCCATTTTTCAATTAACTCTAAATACGTCCCATATTTAATCGACATAAATTCCTTGAGAAAGTTGGAGTGACTGTAACTGTTTTTCTTGTATTAATAATATATAATAAATAATAATAATGTAATAATATATAATAAACAAAGCAATCATCAACGAGTTTATTTTTATGAAATATTAAATCTGAGAAATTACTTTTATTCATCTCTTTGCACCGAAGTTTTTTTTTTTTCAAAGATACTGTACCCATTCAATGTTTCCAGTTGTCTTTCTAATAATGTTTTCTTTTCTTGACCTGTTACAGCTGGTCAAGCTGGGACAGCTGGTCAAGCTTTTCTTGACCTGGTCTGCTGGTCAAGCTTGCTAACCATTACCGACCGTGAAGGTCGGTAATGGTTAGCAAGCTTGACCAGCAGACCATTCACAGTGAGTCCCATTAGGTGCCGTATATTCTTGGCCTTGTACCAAATTAAGCCGAGTTTAGTAAGTAAGTTTTTCTTGTTCGATCTGAAATTTAATTCCGACTGAACTATAATTTTAATAGAAAATACCTTTTTACTTTTTTCAGGCCACATAACTGTGTTCAGTGGTAACTCAAAGAAATTATCAGAGAATTCTACCATCAAACTCAATTCTACATTTACTGCCCAACTTTGACCCCTGGTATGGATAACATGCTTCCTTCTTATCTCAAAATTGATGCTTTCCAGATGACGAACAACACAGCGGTATAGCTCGGTTGGACTCCATTGTCGCAATAAGTAAACTTAATATCTGTTTCACAACATCACCATAGTAAGGAGTATATCTATCCAACAAGCACTTCTCTGTGAAATTATGACTATTGCAAAGTTTGCATTCATCTGCTTCACTATTCTTCTTTTATGCATGTGAGCAGAAGATGCAATAAAATCGTACTTGCACCGACTGAGAAAAGCTACCTAAAAACAAACAAATGCTAAATTTCTATCTTTAAAAAGAAACTTCCATATTTTCTATGTTCAGCTTCGGTTGGTCGTTGGCTCTGAAGATTTTCGCCTGGTTTTTCACTCACTCTTTGCAATTGAGTTTTGCTGCTTTGAAGGTTAACTATATCTTTAAACAGCTCAACTGAACTCATTATCCCCAGGCTTCCAATTCATTTTCTAATGTAAATACCAACTGTCCGTTCCATAGTTTGAGCAGACGTCAACCACACATTCTACACCTGCAACGACCACATCACCCGGGGTAGAGACGCAACTGATACACACGTATACCGTCTGCTGGTAGGAGTGACTGATCTATTTTCGCCAGATCTGCCCGGTGTTATCTATCCGTCAATCGTAACGAATACCATCTGCCTCAGTTTTTACTGGCTCACCACGGACGGTTGGGATATTGTTCGCTGCCACCCTGAACCGTACATCAGTCACGATACTCTTTCGCTGTGACAGATTTTGGTGGACTTAAATTTCATCAATGCCCAAGATACTGTTTTCTTGACAGGTTAGAATGCACCTCACGTCAGGCACCCTGTTGATAATGATGGTGATGTCATCCATAAAAGTTCTTCTAGGTAACCTGTTATTATCACTGATATCTATTCGTTTTTCTTGACGCACCTTGAACAATCAACTCTATTGCCAACAGAAGTGACATTACATACCTGATTAGAATTCAAACCTTTAGGTGTTGTTATAACGTGACTTACTCTACTGTAATTAACTAAATGGAACCCGTGTAACATTGCAGTGTAAATCTCATATAGCATCCCAAAAGAAATTCAGTGACCTTTTCGTTATTTCTCTCTATATCGACACCTGGACATTTCTTTCTCTTTTTCATGCGAGTCGATATTGTATTCCATATTGCACAAACATGCCGAAGGCAACCCAGTAAACCAACAATACTCGCCTTCTGAATCGATTGACACAATTATTTGAAAATAGGCAATCCTTGTGCATAGAATTCAGAACAGGATTTTCTTTCGACATTAGTAAGAGATATTGGACTGAAATACAGTGTATTTCATAATTGACATAATCCTGAGGATAAGATTTATCTGTTTGTTGTTAAATATCATATCAACCATCTTGGATTATTAAATGCCAAATCCATCCTTCTAAAAGAACGGTAGTGGTGCTATTTGACCCATAGATGGGAGGATAAGGGGGTTCATACCTTTCCCAAGGATATTTGTCCGAAAGTGAACGTAATAGCGCGACTGGAGTTCGAACTTACTACGATTTCGCAGTTCAGCACTTTGACCCTTAAACCACGAGAACACCCCCGTAAGAATAAGAGGACAGATGATACCAGTATGAAAATTTTATGCTACACTATTAGTCATATGATAATATTTCATAGAGACAATAGAATTTTGTCATTGAAATTATTGTATTATGCACAAGCCTCATTCGTGCAACAATTCCTCTGTGTTTTGTCAGCCAAGAATAAACGCATGTTCAATGTTGAGACTTATTTTGTGTATAAATCTCACAAACATGTAAGAGATGAATCAATATTAAATTTTCTCGGTTTGTACTTTACAAGTCATCACAATTGAGTTTTGTTCATAAATTTAATGTGACTCGGAGTATACAGGATTAAAAACGGTCAACCCTGCCAAATGAGCAAAATACCGAAGTTCTCGATTATATAACTTTGTATTTAACTCGTTCACTCAGAAAATCTCTTTAAAGCTACTGCAGTTGTGACAATAAATACTATTTAGTTTTAAAATAGTTAAAGTACAAATTGTAAATAAGACAGTTGCATTCTTTTCTAAGAGACTCCGTAGTTAAGCAATCTTCCTTTTGCCTTCTTTGAAATAAATGACATACATCACTTCTGGAACATCATCTGATCTTACCAAACTGATACAAGCCACCTCTACATCCTTATGAGAATCTTAGACATCTGGATAATCTATATGAGATAACGTTAAGTCCATGCGTCTCGTGAAGTACAGCTTCATAAAGCAGTATTTCTGATATGTCGTGTTGGACACGTGACTGCTTACTCATAAGCATATCTCTCCACCCTTCCATCACCTGTATCCCAGTTTTATCTCCGTTCACTATCTCCCTGGATCTGCACTAAATCTCCAGGCAAATCCCGTAAATTAAATAAAAAAAAATCCGCCATCGAAAATCCTTCACGTAAATCCCCAACCAACTCTTTCAGGCATGAAACTTTCCGGATTCTGATCAACTAATCCGATCCCTTCGATTGCGATCTTTAGGTGCCACCCTAAGACCGACAAAGAATACTATTCTCTCTAGAAATCATGGTCTTGAACTCCTTTAAGCATTTGAACGACCTTGACATTAACGTTGTCTGCTTCCAACTTTGAAAGTAGTATAACTTCTTTGAATCTATGAGAGTTTCTCAGTTTTTTTTCCACCTATATCCTACATCGATACAAGAGTCAATTATTTATGTGTCTGCATAAGTGCGTATGTAAATCCATATCAATATAGAGTTTCTATAATAGAAATAGATTCAAATTTGTAACTCCTTGTGGATTTCTCTAGGCAGCGTAAGTAACTAGCAAAAACACGTTCCATTTCTTTTTAGAAACTAGTGGTATAATTTTTTAAGACGCTGACTGATAATGGAATACCTGATTCTTCAGTGTCAAAATGTTAAATGCTTTTAAAATGAATTTTTGAAACAATTGTCATTTGTGGACCCCTTATATATGATTAATTATACTGATATTTACATACGTATATACATTCTTCATAGGTACAGATTATAAGGATTTATCTACATTGATGGAATTACATTTATATATATATATATATATATATATATATATATATATACGAGGTGCATATGATAAGTTTCCAGACTTTTTTGTATGGGCATTTAAAATTGTCGTAGACGTTGAAAATTCAGTATGTCATTGCTATACATATTATGAGATGACTGACACATTTTTCTGATTTCAGGTTTAAATGAACAGCTACAGCAGAAGTTGGAATACACCCCATTAAAACCTGATTGTCACAGCTGGTGAATTTCAAAGATGCAATCTGACACTTTAGAAGAACGATATGCAATAAAAAGGTCTGTTTTAAACTTGGAAAAAATGCCACAGAAAGGTATGGAATGCTTCAGACTACTTTTCGGCCAACTTGCATGAATCGAACATCAGATTTTGAGTGGCATATGAGATTCAAGGAGGCAGGGAGCCTGTGAGGGATGATGAGAGGTGGGGGAGGAGTAAGGAAGTCAATAGACCAGAGTTGATTGGCCAAAGGGTTAGGGTTAAGGTTAGAGTTACTATGTTGAGGTTTTAAGGGAGTTCAGGGAGAGATTCCGTCGGAAGAGGCCAGCACTCTTCAAATCGGGTCAGTGGCATTTCCTCCAGGATAAAACACCAGTCCACAACTCCATCCTTGTCGCAGACTATTTGACCAAGATTGGCATCAAGACAGTTCGTCACCCTCCCAATAGTCTAGACCTTGCTCCCTGTGACTTTTGGTTATTCCGTAAGCTCAGAGGCCGTCGTTATGAGACAATTGAGGAGATGAAAGAATCTGTGACAAAGGTCATTGTCACGCTCACACAAGAGGACTTCCATGGGGCGTTCCAGAAGTTGCTGGAACGGTACAATAGGTATTGCAGCCGGAGGAGATTACTTCAAAGGGGACTAGAGTTTCATGTGTGTACTATCAATAAGTGCCCACACAAAAAAGTCTGGAAACTTATCGCATGCACCTAGTATATGTGTATATATATATATATATATATATCTGTGTGTGTGTGTGTGTGTACTTTTTAAAATATTGTTTGTATTCTGTGACGAAATACTTTCACCCTGTGTATTGCATACACATATACATATTCATTATTATCTACAAACAAGCAATTTAAAAGCACAAGCGTACACACACACACACACACACACACACACACACACACACACACACACACACCAGCTTTAAGTAAACTAGCGGGGCTGATCAGAGTCTATCAATATGATAAGTTATTAATATTGGCAAAAGATAGCTGATTTCAAACTGAGAAGGCGATTTTCTGTCTCTTATAAAAACTGTCGTGTTAGTTCATTGTTCAAAGCTGAAGAAGATCACCCAACGCCTGAAGTTGCACCTTTTGATGTCAAAATTAAAATTTTAATTTGTTCTTCCAAATCTTAGGGCTTGTTAAGAGTTGGTCTCATTTTAAAAGAATATACTGTAAAGTATAAATAAGTTCATTTTTTTTAAATCGTAAATAACTCTCTTTCTAAAGAAGACAAATAAAGAGAGTTCAAATTTCCTATCATTCATCACTGTCATCGTTATTGGTCAGTACACGACCAGTCAAAACACGATTACTCACAGTCAGCAGAGCCATTTTTACGTTCTATACACTTTTCTCAAGCGAAATTCTATGTTAAGCAATTTTCAATTAATTGAGAAAGTCGTCTTTAGTCAGAGTGAAATGCCTCGATGAAAAATTTGACATGGTAAACAATAGGAAAACTAAAACTAAAAATGTCTCGAGCGAAATCGTCTGACTTCGTCCACTCAATCATAACCTTAGCAGATGAAATCAACAAATTATTATTATTATTATCATCATTATTATTATTATTATTATTATTATTATTATTATTATTATTATTGTTGTTGTTGTCAAAAGATGCATCTAATAATACGGTGTTTAATCTTGCACCATGTTTGATGAATGAGTGTTATTGCACATTTAATAATGTTATTTGTTTTACTTTTATAGTGCAAATGTTGAGTCAAATTTAAGGTTAAAGCTTGATACATGTTTATAAATAACCATTAACTGATTATACAAAAAAGATAGATAAATTGTGAAAGAGAAAGAGAGAGAGGAGGAGGAGGAGGAGAGAAAGAGAAATATAAAAAGAGGGGGAGGAGAAAGGAAGAGAAAAGAGAGAGATAAGGGAGTGAGTGGGGGTGTTTATGAAAGAGAGAAAATTCTATTTCTCACTTGGAATCAAAAACGAACATTGAGTCATTATTGTTTTATTTTGCTACTTTTGCCGTTAATCTAAATATTTAAACCAAGGATTTAAATGGCTAATTAGAAACTGCCTTCCATATAGTTTAATGATTGTATTAACATATATTTCAATATTTAAAACCTATCTAAAACTCTACACATGCTTATAAAAGGAACAAAAACACTCAATGCGTTCAAAGTAGTATCTTCTTTGTGAAAAGTTACATCATCTTATAAAAGAGAAAAATATTATATTGCTGGGTTATTTAGGGCCATGGTTATGAATTTTAAAATTGCTTTATCAAGAATGACTTTTCTTCGTGACATTATTAGTTTTTTAAGTTTTAAAACCTTCGCCCACCTCCCGTTATCGGAGCGCCAAATTTTTAAAAAATTAAATGATTGTTTGGTTTTAACTATTTTTCTTTCTTTCTTCAAACCCACTCTGAATCAATTACGTTAAGAAAATACATTCTGTTAAAAACTTATTGTATTCTAAAATGTTAACACGAATCGCCTAATTTATTTTGCTATCTCTTTAGTTAATTTTCAGATATGTTTGAATTTGCAGTATCAACACTTATTTACAAGTGTTCTCGACTTGTTTTTTCTATTTTTAATCATGCACTTTCTCTCTCTATGGCAGTCAGAAAAATCTGTCTTAGGAAATTTTATTTTCAGATTTGGTTTTGAACTCTGTCATCAATGTTTCATATGGCTGTTGGCAAACAAATCGGGTCTGGTTAATGACCGTCATCGTCTCTCTCTTTCTCACAATTAAAGCAATTATTAATGGCGGTAAAGGTTATACTATTATTAAATATATTCAGATTTTAGTTTCTTAATTTAATGTTAGTAATGCTTTTTCTCCCCTAATCCTTATTTATTAATTTGCATATTGTAAAACTTTGACCAGTCAACAGAATCATCGACCTAGTTAACAGAACCTTTGGACACTGTAATGGATTGGAAGATGGACTTTGAAAAACTTTGATTTTTGTTTTTCCCACAATGTTTCGTCCTATACATTTACTGTCCTTTTGAAGTGTTCCATTAATGAGATCTATAAAATATTTTGGCTGATCCATTCACCTGTCTTCTTCAAGGGTATAATCTATATTGCAAGAGAGGGCTACCTTTTTCCATAAATGCAATTAAATAAATGAATGAATAAAGCAGAAAAGATTTGCACACTGAAAATTCAAAATGTTCAAAACAACACTTGTAATATAGCTTATTCCATTTTCGACAACATACATTCACCAGATGGAAAAACTCTGTAAGCACGAGTCAATAAAAGCTGTTGGTAATCTTCAGTAATTTACAACTGAGTGACTCTGAAGAAACGGTGCTTAACAAAGGCCTCGGGGGTTCGAAATCACCAACCAGCAAATATTTTATTTTGATTTCATAGCCTCCCTGAAAGAAGTGACCTTAAAATTTCTATAACATCAGGCAGATGAATTAAGATGGCGAGCGGGAAATTTTGGAAAATTTAATACCACACCCAACTGACTACTTCACAGGAAGAAAAATTGACACTCAAATCTTCAACAAAGTGATGAAAATATCATCGTAGTTGCAGTAGATAACGGAAACGCTACCAACAGACTCATGAAAATAGGAAAAAAATGGCGAAAAAAATTGACGTGGTTAGAAAATCTAAAAAGAATGAGGATTATACCTAAATTGGAATATTGCACTACAGTAAACGATTTCTCTCTCTCTCTCTCTCTCTCTTTACATGTATATATATATGTGTGCATGTGTGTGTGTGTGTGTGTGTGCAGAGTGTGATCTGTAAATTGTCGTCAAAATTATGCAAAAAAAATGAAAATGATATTGACATCTTACTTCCCAGATGTCTTTACCAAGATTACAAAAAATATCTTGAAATATTATAGATTAAACTTGTTTAAAGCAAACACCACTGGCTTCAACCAAGACCTCCAGGCGACTTTTGAATCTCCTGCAAGTCTTTCCAACGATCTCCTGTTTTAAATTGATAAATTCTGCCGTTATATCTTGACTTCAGTTCATCTTTGGTGTTGCACGGTGCTTTATTGGACCGTCAATCAACCGCACCTTACACATAATAATCATAAGAAGAGAAATTTGGGGAGTTAGGTCGCCAGATATTGAGGTGATATGATCGCTGAAATGTTCTCTCAACTATCACTGGGTTCCCCTGCTTGTTTGGCATGTCGCCTAGTCCTGTTACCTGACGTAAGGTCTCCCAACAGTCACCCTTTCGTTCCAGGGAAGCACTAATTTCTCTAGCCACTTGATGTTAGCCTCTTTCTTGTGTCTGATGTCATGTGGAAAGATAAATAGAGGTATAACATCACAATCGCCAATGACCACCCGAAATACCATTATGTAGACTGGTGTTTAGTTTTCATCAATATCGGCACATCTAGTGGAAACAGCAAAATAACAATAGATCTGTGAAATCACCATCTGATCCTGACAGTAAATCTTTCTCATCAGAGAAAACCCCAAATATTTTCGCTTCGGGGAGTTTATTCAAAAGTTTTTCAGCGAGGTCTTTTTGACTTGTCTTTCAGGGCCAATGATAAAAATGAGCATTTCTTGTCTTGTATGAGAAATACCTAATGTCTTCCTTCACTACCTGTTTATAAGAAACTTAGACACTCCTATGTCTCAGACAATGGAACTCGTTGTTAATGATAGTATGGATCTCAACAAACGACTGAAGCCGTCTCAAAGACCATTCCAGTAACTCTGCCATCAACTAGAGATGTTAACGTTGTTAATACAAGCCTGCTACATATGGAAATAAGAGATCGATGGTTTTATCACCGTATGAGATATCTCATTGTGTAATACGTTTATACTCTGATCCCCCAAAATTGATATAAAGGTTTTTCTCAATCATTTGACCATAACTCGAGCTATCCATGCAGTTAATGATAGAAAAAGTGAATAACAAACTTTTGTCCTCGGAATCCCCAAAGAAGGTCGGCACAGAAAAAAACACACGGTTTTCTATGACTTTTGTTTAAAACCACTTCTTTTCTATGCTAAAGAAGGGTCCATTGCCTTGAACTAGCGAGCAAAGGTCATCAGTAAGGATCCTGCAACATTAAAGTTTGAATTAACAGACATAAGAAGCACCCTGCAGCGCAATGACTATCCATACTATATTGCTTCTAAGACTAGAAATAAGAGGCTGAACTTAAGACAAAAATTCTATTGCTACAAATATACCATAGATAATCGTAAGAATTTGTGGATATTATAACGTATGGATAAATTGTAAAAATATAATCGTTTTTCTTTAAGTCCTTATTCGAGTTTTTCTTTATAGAAGACTTGCTCAAAGTTTTGAATTTATAGTATTACATGCTAGTAAAAATACAAGAAGAAACTGGCTATCTCCATTAAGTCAGATTTAAGAGTCATAGAAAAGATTATCATCATGAAAGTTTTTCTTCTTTTCTAAGTAGATCTAGCTCTTCAACATCTTTTCTTATTTGGGCAATCTATGTTATATTTCTTCTTGCTGCGAATCTAGTTGGTTGGTAATACTCTTAGCTTTCCTTGCAACTGTTCATGGTAATTCTCTTAATAGGTGTCTCAGCTATTTAAGTTATCTTGTAGCTTTTTCACTTGTTTGCTGTTGGTTTTTTCCTAATAGATCTTTATTTGCAATCTTTTGGGTTTTTTTATTTCGGCATTTTTCGCTATGGAAATTGTAGGAAGACTTTTGCTTTGTTTTCAAGGCGAGATGTTCGCTGTTGAATCAGATGACTGAATAGACATATGCATTAAAAATTCTTATGTTGGTTTCTTTTTTACTGCTTTTGTTTTTAAAAATATGCTTGTGTTGGTTAAATACATCAATGGGTGGGGGCATATCCTTCTTTGATGTCTTCTTTTCCTGTGCCAACTTAACATAGGTTTATGGAGAGGAAGTTTTATCCCAGGCACATTTTTTTTATGTATTTTGAGGTATTTGGGGGATTTTATGTATTTTGAGGTATTTGGGGGATATCCTTGAGACTGTGCTTCGGTGTACTTGCATTTTTTTTATCATTCTGTTGTTGTTTTTTTTTTTCAGAATATTCAAGAAGGAAGGGGAAATTCTGGTGCAAATAATCATATCATACATAGATAAAGAGAGAGAGAGAGAGGGAGGGAGGAGAAGGAGGAGGAGAAGGAGAGAGAGAGAGAGAGAGAGAAAGGGTGTATATAATTGACGCAAAAGCCGTTGGAAGGTGCAAATAAAAAGAACAAAACTCACAATCCTACGATTACAGTTTTTATTAGAAATAAAAAAAGACTGTGGTATTTATTTGAAAATGACTTATTATTTAAACATTTTACTTAATTTTGTTCCAAATTTTTTTAAAAATTTTAGTACCAGCATGAGTGGTTTCCATGAAAGTATTTAAAGAAGGAAGGGAAAAGTGGGTCATAAGATTCGCTAAAGTTTCATAATATAAGCCAAGTAACTTTCATCATTTATTTAGTTGATTTCGCTCTATCTATGATTTTTATTGATAAATTTTATTCAAAAAATTATAAAACGATTCGTACCACCTAATAGAAATCGGGGTCATCCATAAAAGGAAGCATAATAGCAAATATCATGAAATTAGAAGCGGGTTTCAAAAGATTTTTTCTAACACAGTCGGTGCCAAGGGAAATCATTTGCTAATGCAATTTTGGCTGAGAAAATGAAGCAATAGTTTTAACTTATTTGTAGCGTAGATTTTTGATAGGACGAGAATTTTTGAAAATATTATCTCCAAAAACGTATCTTTGTGCAAATTTTTGGTAACTCTTCGGCCATAGAAGATATGTAAAAATAATTAACAGAAATATCTACATTTTAAGATAAAGGAATGTCGAGGAAAACGCTTTTAATCGGATAATATGACAAAAAAATAAGCACATAAACTCCTTGAAATCGTAAGCTTGATATATCAGAAGACGAAAGTCGTGGATAGGCTTCTAAGTGTTACTTGCTCTTCTGTATAACTCTTCCTCTCGTAGCTTAGATAGTAAAGCAGCTGATAAGGAGAACCAGTCTTCCTCAATGCAAAAAAGGATGTAAGTTCAAGTCTGACCGGGAACTTATCTTCTTTTTTAGCTTCCGATACAAATTAGTTCTAGTTGTCATGAAAATAACGACGAGTTATGATAAAAAGCAATTGAAATTAAGATGAAAAAATACCATTCTAAATTACTAATAATTGTATCTAGTTTATTCAAAAGAACTTGCACTTTAGTTTTATTTAGAAATTTAAAAAAACTATCCTATTCATCATGATCAATCATTCTTTATTTCTGGTCATCTGTAGAGATTAACTCTCTGAAGTTCAATGATTTCACTAAAAACTGACTTTTCGAAATGATGAAAACTTCTTGCTGATGTACAGATACATTATCTTCTCTCCTTGAAGATTTTAAGGAGAGCCCTGTAATTCTGACAATTACCGACTTTCTAATGCCAAACTGCCTAATATCGACCCCTGGAGGTTGATGGGATTATCTAAAGAATCGATAAATGCCTGGGGTCAAAAGTTGACAGTAGACGTGGTGGGGGTCGAAGGCAGACATTAAGAAATAAAAGATAACTGATTATTCTCCCTTTACCAGATGACAACAAACATATTGCTCGGTAGTTCATTTGACATATTTATTTATCATACAGTGTTCCGAAATATATTGATAAGATTGAACACTTTTATGTTGATTTCTAGAATTGTCTTCAATCTTTTGTATATTTTTTATGATTCCCACCTCAGCATTAAACGCATATTTCCTTTTGTGTCCCAATATTTCAAGAGCGATATTCAGAGAGGAGATATAGAACAACAATCTTGCAGGCTTTTCTGTGCAGTCTTGCCGGAGTGGGGGTTGATGTAAAATCTGGGATACCATAAAGGAGTGATTGGTCTAAAAATTTGTCAAACTAAGTTTTAACATGAGCAAATAGTAACGACAAGCGGTTGTTTCATTTTGAATTGATTTGAAAAAAAATTTCGAGATTTTTATTCTGAAATGTCTTCTATTTGTAAAAAGAAATCATGGAAAATGACCAAAGGCGAAAAATAAACAAACATATTATCATATGTTTATGCACACAGGTAAATGCATTTGTGAGTGGTATATAGAAAAATTTTCAAGAAAATAATAGTTATCAAATTTATTTTTAACAAGGTCATTCGTGAATCAACGCTAAAAAACATTGATTCTGCCGTAATCTATCTCCCCCCTCTCTCTCTCTCTCTCTCTCTCTCTATATATATATATATATATATATATATATATATATATATATATATATATTGCTTGTTTGTCCAGGTTAGGATTCGACATAATTCATATTGCTACAACAACCGCTTTTTCCCGGCTAATATAAATTTCTGCGTTACATATTATATAACTTAACAACTTTGCATATTTTGCTTTAAATTAGCTTTTCTAAAAAAGAAAACGAGTTATTAGAAAAACTTACTGTCAAAAATGAATAACAATTATTCATTATTCATTTCAATGTTGCTATTTTTCAAGTATTTTGTTGATATCTTTTATATACTCAACAGTTATTATAATATTTTCAACTTTGAACTTTTCCCGGGCTAGCAAATTTGAACCACTCTCCAAAAAAGTTAAGGATTTTTTTCTCAAGAATAAAATTAATTCAACTACAAAATTAGCTACTCATTTTACAAAATATTTCTCATCGAGTTTATCAGATTATTTATTTTTAGTTTTTGTAATTGTGTGATTATATTTCTTTTCTTCTGTCTTTTTATTTTATTTTGTAAGTTTTAGGTCTGGTTATGAATTCACCAACTTTTATAAAAGAAATAGAAATCGACAATGATTTATACACGATTGATATCTATAATTAAATACTTGCAACAATTTATTATTATATTCTTATTTAGATATTTATTATTTAAATAGATGTGCGTATTCTATGAAATTTTAACGGCTGCAGCTAATACATTAATAAGACTGAGTCAATTTTTGAACTATAGAGTTTTATTTTTATTTAAAAGTTCGCTGAATAAATTTCGTATGTCTGTTCCTATAAAACCAATTCCTGTTTTTCATCTCTTTTTATTCCTTTCAATCACTCTAATTGCGCATACATCAAGGATTTGCTTTTGC
The DNA here is from genome assembly GCA_963585895.1 of Sepioteuthis lessoniana. Lineage (NCBI taxonomy): Eukaryota > Metazoa > Mollusca > Cephalopoda > Myopsida > Loliginidae > Sepioteuthis > Sepioteuthis lessoniana. The sequence goes on from OY757928.1 coordinate 76,391,019, forward strand.
ATTTTAGATGCAGAAAAAAAACTTTTGTTCTGATGGAAAAAATCTTAAAAGAAAATTTATTCATTTATTTATTTATTTATTTGTTTATTGTGTTTCCCTCATTTTAGGTTCATCAGATGGACCCAGCTGAGGCGTGTTGTACTCATAATGTAATGTTCGATGATAACATTATCATGAAAGACATTAGTCTAAGTGGCTAAGATCAAAGTTTGGCCGCGTATGCTTTAGAGATAAAACGAAAAACTGCTGATTGACGTAAATAGAGGAGGGTTTGCCAGAAGTACTGATAGGGAAAAGTTGAACAGTCTGAAGTAAGAAAAGGAAAAGAAAAAATATTAAATGTCTATTTCAATGTAGAACAATAGCTTAGAAAGGTGGTAATTGTTAGGAAATAATTTTGTTATTACAATAGATTTCTATTGTAGTAATAAAACTATCTCTACATAACTTTAACACGGTAATATATATATATATATATATATATATATATATATATATATATATATATATATATATATATATATAGTATACTTAGTCCAGTTAAACCGGAGTTAAGAGTAATTCCATCAGGACAAGAAATTATTCATGAATGAATATTTAAATTTTCCTGGTAAAGAGTTCAATGTACCAATAATACAGAGCAATAATTTCTTTAAGAAAAAACAACGAAGTTTTCGTTATTTTTTCTTAAAGAAATATATATATATATATATATATATATATATATATATATATATATATATATATATATATATATATATATATATCTGTGTGTGTGTGTGTGTGTGTGTGTGTGTGTGTGGTACATTGGGTTGATTATCGCTATCTTAAATGAGTAATTTCGTGCATGCACTATATTTGTTTCAGGTTTTCTCTACTGTGTGGCAAAGTCAAGTCAATAGAAATGTATATATATATATATATATATATATATATATATATATATATATATATATATATATATAGTGGGGTATGTATGTATGTATGTATGTATGTATGTATAGATGGATGAATATTTTTAAATTAATATTGAATATCTTCATTTAATACCTCACTTTAAACTGTAAATTTTTCTCTGCTTATATATGATTATAGTTTTATCGTTTATTTTGGGCTATTTGGCTTAAAATGAATTTAATTGATTTTAGAAACAAATTGAAGTGTTTTATGAGTTCAAACTGAGACTACTGAAGAACAAACTTCTTGCATCCTTTACCGGACATCAAGAAGATGTCGACGAACATACACCTCAATTTTGACTCCAAAAAGGTCGTTGCGGAGATGATAGAATGAGGAGGAGGATCATGGGCGTTTTTCTTGCAATTAATGACAAGCATTTTTTAAGCATACCCCCTACAAAACTCAAGTTGAAGAAGAAGTAAACGTTAACCATTCAACAAGTATTTGGTATTTGCACTAAATTGTATTATTAATAAAAATAAATGTTTTGTAATTAAAAGATACGAATTCGCAGATATGTTTGCACCAACCTAATACTTTATAATAATCAGGTGACTTAAGATATAAAACTGATTGGAATGACTTCCTGTCTTTTAACAGAGATGAAATAAGTGAGTGTAGCAATCTGATACAAAACGAATACAAATGTAGTTTTTATCGGATGGGAAAGCTGATCCACTGGGATTTGTACAAATGTTAAAATTTAGTCGTGCTGACATGACATGCATATATGCACGAAACTTAGAAAAAAGACGCATAAAATTCTCTGGGGCATACAAATAAAAAAAAAAACTAGTCATAACATGACATAGATTATATGTGTCAAGAAAAGAAAGAAGAAAGGGGACTCGCCAGCATTGAGGACTGTGTAGATATATCAACAAAACGTCAGCAGGACTCCATTAAAAAGAACAAGGGACTACTTGCATTAACCAATGACAGTTACAACATAAAAACAAACAGAAAAAAACCCAACAAAAATGGGAAGAAAAGCAACTGTATCGATATTTCAAGCAACAAAATAAGGAGATTGCACACGAAAAGAGTGGACATAGGAAAGAAAAGAAAAGCCCCAAAGAAAAACTTAATCTATTTTAATAGCAGCACAAAACAATGCCGTAAAGACCAATGATATTAAAGTGAAAACTCATAAGATGCATTAGAATAGAAAGTATTGGTTATTAATCACATAATAAGCAAACGAGTAATCTAGCTGAAAAGGAGTACAAGACTAGGCATAATTAGGCGGGAAAGGTGATCCACTAGGAATTATGCAAGAACCAGAATCCGTGCGAAAAAATGAGACGTCAAAAATTCTCTGGGATTTTGAGATACAAGTGGATCACCTAATCTTGGCCAGAAGACCAGACCCAATATTGATCAACAAGAAATAAAGAACATGTAATCATGGATATTTTGCCGTTACGGAGAGTGAAAATAAAAGAAAACGAAAAGTAAGACAAATACTTAGACTTTGCCAGAGAACTAAAAAAAACTGTTGAACTGTAGTTGGTACACTTATAACTATTTTTAAAGGCTTGGAAAAAAAAAGACTGGAGGAAATGGAAATCAGAGAAAGAATTGGAACCATTCAGACTTCAGCATTGTTAATATCGGCTAGAATACTCCGAAAAGCCCGGAAGACATGTGGAAACTTACAGTCATTCAGACGTTAGTGAAAGATCACCAGCTAATGTTGATTTGAAAAACTCACAAGAAGTGATATAACGATAATGATATAAAATATATTTGATAATCCACATTTACCAAAAACATTCAACTAAAATATTGCCTATATTGTAGCTATAAAATGAACTAATGTGACCTCTTATGTTGAGTTAGTATATATAATATACACTACAATATAAGAAGATATTGCTTGTCATACTATATAAACATCTGGACAGTCATGTTAAAGAATAACTGACACCAATTTTGCCTGTCTGTCTCTATAAACAGACACATCCATCTTATTGAGGTGGGTAGAAGAAGACATGCCCATAAGCACAACACCCACCAACATGACCTTTCCTACTGACGTAGAACCAGTTTTTCCCCCTCCCCTGAACAATATCTTGCCATCAAGGAATTCATCAAGTTTGCAGCTTTCCAGTAGGCAAGGTGAAAGCAAGGAAACACGTCTAATTGATATCTGAAAGTTTATATTGCTTTCTTAAATGTAGAATGAATTTATTGTAGCAGTTCACTGGGATTTAGAGGCCTCAAAAAAGGCCGAAAGAACTTTCAGCATATCAGTTTTCTATTCAGCTGACAAATATATATAATACATTTGTTTACGTCTGGTCATGTAGAAAAATATAAGTGGTTTATATCTATATCATATACGTAAGTTTGGATATATTTACGCATCCATATAAGCAGACATACACTCGTATAAAAAGGTTTATTTATACGCAGACTTGTTTATTAATGAATACACAGATTACGCCATCTATATTGTGTAGTTGGCTCCGATTTTGTGGCGCCAAACATTTATGGAATTACTTTTTGAAGCCAAGGATTGATCCGAGTCTTTCTCATTATGTTTGAAATTCAGCCTCACAAAATTATTACTTATGTATTGGTTGATTAATTAATTTGCCGCAAAATTGGGTCTTTAAAATTCGACCTATACATGAGCAAATACGGTGTATGAGTTGGGAGAATGTGATGATGATGGAAACTAATAATAAGGTTAAATATAGAAAAAAAATTCCGCAGCAAAAAAATTGAGATGAAATGAATGAAAACATTTGAGATGTGAGAGTGAAATAATTAAATATCATTTTCAAAAATACACTCCATGTATATAGTTTCAACAAAAAAATGTAAAATGCGATAAATGTGAAATTTTTTGAAATCAAAATACACACAATATGTATTCATTTATTAGTCAATTACTTGTGTAGGTCGACCCTTGATTTATGAGCAGAAAATGAAAAAAATATTGAATTGTTAATCCAAAAGTTGTTCCCAGTATTTACCAATCATGTTTGCATTTCTTAACTTACAATATTCAAAATTCAACATTTGCACTAATACAAGCGCTATGAATATTTGTACGTATATATACGAGGTTAGAACGGTAAGTTGAGTTCATTAATTGAATTTTAATCTGAATTATTCACTATAACTTTCGATCCACATGATAATATATTCATACCCAAGTAGAGACAGGTAATTTCATAAAGAACGCCGCTCAGAGAATAAGAAGGTAGACTTTATATGTACATACGTTTTATGCAACAGCTTTAGTTACATAACAACATTGTGCCTAAAACTAAAGTGCTTATTAATAAGAAGAAGTATATCATGAACTAGCCTCATTCGAACATCCATTTCTTTGTGTTGTGTAAACCGCCAAGAACGAAAGTAATTCTTGTATAAATCTTAAGTATGTAAGAGACGAATGTATTTAGTTCGCACTTTTTAAAAGTGTATAATGGATCGACAAAATTGTGATAAAATTGACAACATTTCGCTTGGTTGGTAAATTTTGAAAGACTGGGAGACTACAGTATTAAGTGTTAACAGTTAAGTTCCGAAGTTAATTCGTTGGTCTAAAATTTCAGAAAATATTATATCTTGACTTCAGTTCATCTTTGGTGTTGCACGGTGCTTTGTTGGACAGTCAATCAACCGCATCTCATACATAATAATCATAAGAAGAGAAATCTGGGGAGTTAGGTCGCCAGATATTGAGGTGATATGATCGCTGAAATATTCTCTCAACCATCACTGGGTTCCCCTGCTTGTTTGGCATATCGCCTAGTCCTGTTACCTGACGTAAGGTCTCCCAACAATCACCCTTTCGTTCCAGGGAAGCACTAATTTCTCTAGCCACTTGATGTTAGCCTCTTTCTTGTGTCTGATGTCATGTGGAAAGATAAATAGAGGTATAACATCACAATCGCCAATGACCACCCGAAATACCATTATGTAGACTGGTGTTTAGTTTTCATCAATATCGGCACATCTAGTGGGAAAAGCAAAATAACAATAGATCTGTGAAATCACCATCTGATCCTGACAGAAATTCTTTCTCATCTGAGAAAACCCAAAATATTTTCACTTCGGGGAGATACTTGAGTTTTTTTTAAATGTTTGCAGCGAGGTCTTTCCTCTGGTCCGTCATAGTCAGCGATAAAAATGGGTATTTCTCATCTTTGAAAAATACCGAACGTTTTCATGCTCTACCTGCATTGTAAGAAATTCAAACACTCCTATATCACTGTCTATAGAGCTGATTGATATTATGGGCTTATTGCCAATCGTGGCCTTGATCTTACCAACAAATTTGAAAGTTCTTTTTTTTATAAGAGTTATCATAGTGAAACTTCCGAGCTGCAGGACCTTCGTAATCATCAATGGAGTCATCCAACTATTCTCAAATCTTCTGCAATATTTTCCGATTGACACCCAAACAATCTGAAATTTTCGTGTTAGCGCTTTTCTCGTTAAGAATGCCAATTGCACAGCATGCTGTTTTCAAATTTCTGGAGGATTAATTTGTGACATTTGACATTTGAACATGTTGAATTGCGACATTTGAATGGCGACATGGTATTCCTTTCCTCACAGACTCGAGTTTGCTACACAGTAGAGGAAACCTGAAACAAATATAGAGCATACACGAAATTACTTATTTAAAATAGCGATAATTTACCCAATGTACCAAACACTCACACACACACACACACACACACACACACACACACACACACACACACACACACACACACACACACACACACATGTATATATATATATATGTGTGTGTGTGTGTGTGTGTTTGTGTATATGCGCATTTGTACACATATATATATATACATAAATGTACTTCATCACAGTTTTTCATAAAAAGTTAATTTTCTTCAGATGGATATTATTTGGTTTCATTCATTTCTAGACACTTTAACCAAAAATATGAAGATCTGGCTGTATAAAAATAAGTACACTCCTGCTGAAGTAGTTATTCCAAATCAATATTTTATGTGTACATCTTCATTTTTTGACGGTTACTTGTAATCTTGATCACATTGACTTCATGTGACTTTCCAAGTCATTGAAATGTTTTTCTACTCGGACAGTATGCTATCTTTCAACTCTTATTAATTGGTTGTCATTTATTCTTCATTCCATTTAAATATACTTCATTAATACCCAATTGGATTTAAGTCCGATGACATGTACGGCCAAGCGAGCATTTTATATTTGGTTTCATCAGAAAGTATCTTGTCTTCTAAGTTAAATGCTTTCGATCCTTATCATGCCGGAACATAATTATTCTTCTGAGGCATGTGAGTGAAGACATATTTTTGGGAGGGGGGATATTTTGATGCAATCTTCAGCATTTATGATTCAGTTAATAAAATGCTGTTCACCATGAGAGTTGATACAACTTGAGACCATTACCATACTTAACAGTTGATACCATGATGCTTCAAAAATTGTCGCATGGCATCAGATCCATCATATCGATTTCTTTTTCATCTAACTACACTATGCTGTCTCGAAACTTTGAAGTTTTATCTTGATTCTCCAGTAGCAAACTTTAAACAAACCTGCTTGTGTTCTGAATTTAGCTACAGTATCTTTCATATTTTTGGTAAGAAAATATTTGATTCTCAAAGCACATATTTTTTTTTTTTACTTCATTGGCAACACTCGCGGCCAATATTCTTGTATTTTCATCTTCCTGTCTTTTAGAACTACATCGCGTAGTTGACCCGATCTATTTTGTACGTCTCTGATTTTTTCATTTCTCCCTAATTTTCTCCAATTTCAACACCAGTATTTTTGCTTTATATTTTAGAAACTGTTGTTCTGTTTGTGAAAATAAATAATACATTTCATTAATGCAAAAGTTCTTTGTCCTGTGAAATCATTTTTTAAATAAACATTGATAAACTTAAAACTATTTTTCAGAATTATTTCTGCTATGTTCTTATCATAATCAAATTTACTTAAATACCTTGACAATAGAAATAGTAGGGTTGAAAAATACAGGTACAATATTAAATAGAATTAACTTTTTCTCGGAGTGCACTTATTTTTTAAACTTCTATATGTTCATAATTTTGTTAACAAAGTTTCAATGTAGTTGAGTTTGGTAATAATAATGCCTAATAATATCCGTATTGATTGTATAATGTTCCAATAGAAATAAAATCCAGGTAGATTTGGTTTAAAATAGAATTAGTTTTTTTTTAATTCTCAGGAGCATTTATGTGTAATAAAGCCAAAGCTGTCATAACAAAAATTACAGAAAACTAATAAAGTGTAGTTCTTCTTTTTGCAAGAATAATGACAAGAAACCCTTTGGCTACTGGATTCATTGTCTTGGAATATTCAGGCTCATTATGGAACTGTCCATTACGGAGTTGTGTTTATTTAATGTGACTACAGTGATTTTAACGAGGTCAGCAACATATCCAATACATGCTCGATGGAGTCGTTTAATCTGTTTGGCCTCAGTACCAATCAAGTAACTAAAAGTCATCTACCTGTGCTTGGAACCAGTTTTATATCACCTGCGCCAAAGAAATGCATTATCTTTTTGGAACAAACCGTCATTATCGGGGAAAATGTTGAGCGTAAGAAGTGGAAATATTCTTCAATAAGATCAATGTATGTCATACATTCATCTCTTTAGTTTCCATGCAAAATTCAATAAAACAAATCCAAAGCAATTACAGAGTCAGCATCAGTTTTCCAAAAGCTTTTTGACAGTCAGTCCTATCACCAGTCTTCTAGCTTAATGGATCAAGCGAAGTAACAGTTGCAGAGGCGTTGCTTTTTCAGTAAATTTATTCAATAATTACCTTTATTAATCAAATGATTTGTCAAGTTTTATTCGATTATCAACTTTTAAAATGAAAACATTTATAAATTCTGTGTATACAGATTTTTTTTTTCGTATCAATCCTTCTTGACTCGGATGAACAGCCAGAGTAAATAGGCTGTGAATTCAAAACCTGAAGATGGAGTCTCTAATTTCTGCTACATTACCTTGACTGTCAGTCATAAAAGAGAGTAGCATCAGGGAAACAATTCTAATCATTTATGTAAAGGTAGACACCAACTAGTAACTATAGTCTGGCAAGATATTGCCACTAGTGCAATTATTGATCATCTCAAGACTTTCTCTGCCACTGGAGTTTAACTCGGTAAGTCAAGATTGTGCTGATAAGTGGTCTCCAGAATTTTAATATCTTTTTTTGTGCAGGTAGGATGGAACCACTTTGATATGGCAATAGATCTTTCAGCGTACATCATAATATATGTATATTTCTCAGTGTGTGTGTGTGTGTGTGTGTGTGTGTGTGTGTGTGTGTGTGTGTGTGTGTGTGTGTGCGCTCGTATATGTGTTTTTCTGTGTGTGGATGGGAATATTTTGTTATATCAGTAAAATGTCTCATCAACCGCTGCAGGTCAATAATTATTTTAACTGCTTTCATCATTGTTGAGTTGTCTATTATAACTATCCGATTTACTGTCAAATAAGAAGAAACAGTATAGACTTTTCTCACAAGATTTCATCTGGTTATCCAGAAAAAATCTCTTAAGATATCTCATTAGCCACTTGAGGATAATCATATCTTTCCTTCTCATAATCACCGGCCTATTTATAGTGAGAAGAAGCAGGACAAATAAATTTTGCATGAGATTTTTATCAGTCTCACCAAGATAAAGATTATCGGATGCTCCAATGAGGTTATATATTTTTGAGTAAATTTTAAGGAAATGATAGTTAAATGGATTATTTCGAGGATAAAACTTGTTCATTTAAAGCAACTTTTTCTAAATTTAAAAAAGTCAAGAAAAGAAAAACAATTATAAATAAGAACATTAAGAGAAAAAGTTTAACATTAAATAAGATTAAAATGTTGATTAGCGGAATCAAGAAGAACGAGAAAAATTGAAATAACTGAAATTTTTTAGAAAAATTTAAGAATTAATAAGAACAATGTAAGTGAAAATGAATAAGACATTTTACAAATATTTGATAAAAGAAATAAAATTATTTCAAAATTTAGTTTAAATAACAAAAATGATGGGAACTATTAAGAGAAAATCTTTGAAACTGTCAGTGTGACTTCATAATATGCAAGGGAATAATTTGAAGGTAAAAAGCAAAACAAAACAAAAAAAAATGTCTGTGTGCAGATTTGTTGTAAAATGAATAAAAAGTTCAAAAAGACATGACAAATGTGTCATGGCTGCTTTCAAAAGAAAATGAAGGGAACAAAAAGCAGAAAAAAAGGTCTTTTATTTGTCACCAAAACATAGAAATCAGCCTTTTTCTCTTTCCACTTCATTTCCAACTTAATGTATTGGAATGTTTCTGAAGAAAAATGACACATAAGCAAAAGAAAATGTCACTAATCTTGAGAAGAAAGAATTTATTGAATGTTGACATGTTCAACTGGCTGAGAAGAAGAAGAAGAAGAAGAAGAAGAAGAAGAAGAAGAAGAAGAAGAAGAAGAAGAAGAAGAAGAAGAAGAAGAAGAAGAAGAAGAAGAAGAAGAAGAAAGAAAGAAAGAAAGAAAGAATGCTGTAAAATCTGTATAAAGAAACAGCAAAAGACCCTTTGTCTATTTTGTGTAAAGCGTATTGGACGTACATGCACTCATATATGCACACAGAAATAATTCTCTCTTTGCATTGTAACTTATTTTTTGCTTAATAAATGTCATATATATGAGTAATAATTTCTTATTAAAATTGCATTAATAACATTTTTCTTCTGGTAAACTATAATAATTGGTTCAATATTGACTTTCAGAAAATGTCCATCAATTGTTGGCAAAAAATTCTTAGGCCAAAATAAAATCTCACTATTTCTATTTTTATAGAAATTAAATTATGGGAAAATTGTCAAGACTGGAAAGCAAAAGAAAAACAAAAAATTCAAAAAAAAAATTCAAAAACTTTTCAAATTTAAGACTTTTTATTGCAATAAATTCTAAATTCCTTTTCAAATAGCCGAAAAGAAAGGAATTATCAATGAATTTTTATAGTCACGTTTCAAACATTGGTATAGCCAAGCCTTGAAGTATATACTGTTAATGATGATTCCTCATTTCATAAATTCTGTCAAAATTAGTCTGTATATATTTCAGATTATAAAAGTAAATGACTACGAAAGATTAAAAACAGGAATATTAAAATTAAAATTAAAACAACCAATGATCCAATTTTTATATTCATAATTATTGTAAAGTAGCAAAAATGACACTGGTAGCAATATTTTTGGTGGTGCATTATTTTAGTAGTTGAATTATTTCAGTAGGTGCATTATTTTAGTAAGTGCAATATTTTAGTTGGTGCAATGTTTTAATTGGTACTATATTTTAGTAGGTACATTATTTTAGGTGGTGAATTATTTTATTTGGTGCAATATCTTAGTAGGTGCATTATTTTAATAGGTGCATTATTTTATTTAATAAGAAGTAAGTGAAAATGAATAAGACATTTTACAAATATTTGATAAAAGAAATAAAATTATTTCAAAATTTAGTTTAAAAGTTCGTCTATGGACCCCCTACAAATAGACGTGCCAGTGTTGGCCAGCCAGCAAAAACCTACGTCAGCTCAATATGGTCACTGGATGTTGTTTGGAAGACCAGCCAGGAGCGATGGACAATAGTGACGGATGGCGAGAGAGAGAGAGAGAGAGAGAGAGAGAGAGGGGGGGGGACTCGGTGCTGTCAAGGCGACTTGATGTTGATGATGATGATGTTAAAGAGGAAATTAATCAGAAGCAACAGTATTGCAAGTGTAGATCATATGGTGAAAGAAATGAAATCGTTAATTAGAAAATAAGCGAAAGCAGCAAACAAACACAAAAAGGAATACAATACTTGGCACGACTGTGTGGGAAAGGTTATCCACAAGGAATTGTGCAAGAGATTTAAATTTGACCATACTATTAAACAGTACACACACAAACCAGAATCTGTCCAAGAGAATGAGAAGTATAAATTCTCTGATATGTTGAAATATAAACGGGTCACCTGAACTCAGAGAAATGACCAGACCTTGTTTTGATTAACAAGAAAGAAAGAACATATGTAATACGTTTTGCCGTTATAGTGGACCGAATAGTAAAAATAAATAAAAGCAAAAAAGCCAAAAAAAAAAAAATACTAGATGAAGTATAAATCAGAGGAAAACCATCCCGATTACAGTGTTATCAAGTTCGCCAAGAATGTTCCGAAGACTTCAGAAAACCTGAGGAGACTTGTCACACAGTGAATGACCACCATTTGACATTGGTGTGAAAAACTCAGAAGAACTGAAATAATAAATATGTTGCTTCTACATTCGCCGATTCATTCGTTTACATTAAATTATAATTTCTATAAATAGTATGTTGACATATTCAACTTGTCAGAGAGTATTAATGAAATAATTACTTTTAATTCGTTTTGTTAGATTTCCAATTTATTGAAAGTCAAATTAACAGAATAAAATGCCATATAATAATTCACTGTTTTAATCGGGAAAATCATTTTGTAAAAAATTTACATATAACTCTCAAAATTTTGTTATGAAACTGATGAAGATTACAACTCATGATTATATTCATTAAATCTAAAATGAGAAATTTTTATCTTAAAATCCACATGATAGATTTTTAGAATTGTTTTTGATTAAAGAAATGTTTAGAATAATCTGATTCATCTCAGTAATGGATTGTACTAACTTTCATATAACAATTCTTTCTCATCTTTTGGGCAGCTTATTTTTCTTGCGTCTTCCGGTTTTGAGAAAAATAATTTTATTCTATTCAAAACTGTTTCCATGCTTGTTTGATGAACTGAATATCGTCCAAATTTGGCGGCTGTAATCATTTGATCCATTTGTGCCTGTGGTTGGTGTCTGAGTCCTGGTAAAAGTTAACATTTTCATTTTTTCTTCTTTAGACAGGAAGGCAATTTCAACCCAAGTGATTGATGCAGTTATATTTATATTCCACTCTGAATTCTGGTTCTAGTTTAAGTTATATATATATATATATATATATATATATATATATATATATATATATATATATATGTGTGTGCGTGTGTGTGCGTGTGTGTGTGCGTGTGTGTGTGTGGCGAGAAAGAGAGAGAGAGAGAGAGAGAGATAGAGGACAAGAAAGAGCGAGAGAGTTGCGGAAGTAATACATTCATACTCATACAATATGGTACTTGGTTTTAACCAGGATAAATTCAGCAAGAGATTATTTACTTTTAAATAAAAAAAAACATACGAAGCAAAATCTTGAAGTTGATTAATTTTTCATGATCACCGATATTTTTTTATTTTCGAAAAAGAATAAATAACTGAATATTCCAATCAGCTTATCTTTATGTTGATGTTGAAAAATAATATTGAAGTAGTTAAATACATCGATGTCAAATCATTTTCGGGCTAAGCTTCTACATCTCCAATGAAATTTTATCAAGTTTTTCGACAAGTTTGGTCAAATCAATTTCTCTATGGATACTTCACATATGTACAACTGCTGCTAAATTGTAATTTTTGAAGAATATTACTCCGACTCAAAATTTTTTCAAAGTTTTACAATTTTAGTAATACATACATATATATATATATATATGTGTGTGTGTGTGTGTGTGTGTGTGTGTGTGTGTGTGAGTGTGTGTGTGTGTGTGTGTGTGTGTGTGTTTAGATAATAATAAAAACTCGGTACTTTATAAATGGAGCAATATGCAGTAAATATTATGTATTAAAACTTGTGAAAATATAACTATTATTCAGGATTTATGAATGTTTTGCTTCTCACCAACATACTAAAACCTTGAAAAGTAAGAAAAATGTTTAAGATTTAATAACACACACACCCACACACACACACACCCACACACACACACACACACACACACATATATATATATATATATATATATAAACCACTTGCAACTCAAGCACTCAGACTGAGTAACCAAGCTGTCAAGTCTATTTCAAGCTAATAAGCAATGTTTCAGTACTGAATACTCGCTCGTTCTTAACTTGTTATGATACGAGACTTAGTCTGAAACATTTCTGTGCGAACAATTAAGCATAAAAACATCCAGAATCCTCCGAGAAAATGCCATAGCAGCAATCTGCAAAGACTTCATAAAAATGGATGAAATCTTCATCCCTTGAAAATTTAAAGAAAAAATAACTCCACAAGACGTAAAAGATCAGAAAAACATCAAAACAAAACAAAACCTTATGAAATTAAAAGCTCAAATAAGAATATGTGAAGACAGAGCTATACTCTACAAAAGAAAACACTTATAACTCGACCAAGAATTAATAACAGAAATCAGAGAACTTTGCCCCACAAAGACACAGCAATTCCTATCAACACTATGGGAAAGAAATTGCAAAAGGGAGGAAAAAAATAAAAAATATCCTTGATAAAAAACTACATGGCTGAAAAATATACTACAAAAAGAAAAAAAATCGTAAAAAAAACCTGAAATAGGAAAACAAAAACAAAAGATGGACATAAAAAGAACGTACACATGCACACTACAGACCAAACCCACAGAACAACAACCACACACACAATTATCACACATAAATTGCCCCCCAAAAAGGAAAAATTAATCCCTCCTAAATACCGTCAAACACAATGGAATTGGCCTAAAAATGCTGCCACTCAGAAGAAAACATCTTTTTTGACAAAAATTGGAATAAAATTAATTCCTATAAATACTGTCACACAGAAAAAAATTGGCCCAACCAAAATACATAGCCACAAATGCAGAATTAGTTAAACAACACCCACTACAGTCCACAATATAACGGGAGAAAAACACATGGATTACTCTGGGAATAACAACTAGGTAAGAAACTTTTTCTTAGGCAATCCAAATTCCCCAATTAATAACAACAAATAAGAAACCATGTTTTGGCAACACAAACCGAAAAAAACAAAAAACAAACAAAAATCAACAAAGTAACATATCTAATAAGACTAACAATATAAAAACCGGAAATAATAAATCAATCAGCATATAAACTAAACACAAATCAAATTGAATTACTAAAACTGGTTCTAAAATGCTGCCCTACCCCAAAAAGAAATATAAGAAAATTAAAAAAGACCACAAAGAATTTGAAAAAAAGATCGATTGATAGAAAATATGTCAATAAAAAATATAGATGACTCCCAAGTAAAAAATAAATTGAAATTCTTCCCGGACAAAAACAACAATAGAGAATTAAACATTCTTCGAAAAGCTCTGGAATATTAACCTAAAAGAAAAACCTACACAAAATAATCTCTTACACAAACAAAGACAAGCCTTTAAAATATATAGGAAAGCAAAAACATAATTATGAAAGAAGCAAACAAGGTAAGGGCCGTAATCATTTTAGATAAATATTTTACAGAATTAAAATCTAAGAAATACTAAGAGATGAAAACAACTATGAATTAAGTGTTACAAGCATAGACAATAATATCGATTAAAAATACAAAGTTCTGCAAAGCATAAAATGAAACATTAACTGAAAAAAAAATGGATTTCTTTACGAACTACATCTCAATAGAAACACCAAAATCTGAATACATAGAAATTCCAAGCCCCTGTGGCCTCAAATTTAGACTGGTAGTAGTAAGCTCACCAAATTCAGTAAACTAATAGACATTTTGCTATAGCCATTCCTATATAAGATAAACTCTTACACGAGCTGACATAGTAACGAAGAACCTTTTGCATACGTCTCAGCAATCAACAAAAATAATCAAGAACCATTTACAGACAACAAAGAATCTAGAACAACTTAAAAACAATAATAGAATAAAAAACGTGGTTTACATAATCGAATTTTACAATTATAAAAAAGTTTAGGATCGACTCAGGCTCTAAATAATGGGATTTATTTACATAAAAGTAAAATTAAATTACAAAAAAATTGAAAACTCCTAGTTTCAAAACACCTTTACGAATGCAGAAATGGAATCTAAAATAATGCCAACATACCAAACTGATGACTAATCATTTCCCCAAATAAAAGAAAAATTTTCCTTGAAAAATTTAAACCTACATTAAAGAGCGACTAACTTCCCATTCACACACTGAGAACCAAACATCACGCACAGACTCATAAGCGCAAACACATACACATACTATCTTACATTAAACTCAGGGAGAAATTAAGAGAAAAGAAAAAACAACCCAGCAAATATATGTGTGTACGGACATTCACATACATACAGTGTAAATTCTTATAAATATGTATAAAAACATCAGCAGATGTCAAAAATTTTCACAAAAATTAACTTCAACATGACACTCACAGACACAAATCCTGGAATTAAAAAATCACACGCCTATCGAAAGAATCTTCACTATAAAAGCCAAAAGGAAAAATTACAAACTATTATTAGTCTCCTGAATTTACCAAAATTGTCCCGATCGTTTTTGGACCTTTCGTAGGCCATCATCAGGGGTTGCTTTCATGTGTAAAGTGTGTTTTTAAAGAATTTTGAACGTTTTTTTTTTGGTTTTTATAACATAACAAAACTATTCACGCTCAGAGTTGGATAAAACTGAGTGGCTGATGAATTTAAAAAACAGAACGCTATCAAAGGAAATAGAATATTATCAAAAAATATAGAATATTAAAAAAAAATAAAGGCATTTCAAAATATTGTCGCTATTTTCAAAATTGATTCTATTGATTTTATTTTATTTTTTTTTATATATGTAGGGCTTCTAGAATTTGTTGTCGTATCTTATTTATTTTGTGTGCTATTAAAGTGATGTTTTCAACTAGAATTTTTCGAAATTTGGATTTGGGAATAGAATGAGTTTTAAGATGTAAGGCTATGGAGCTAGAATCATTAAGGTGCATTGTAAGTCGCCTTTAAAGAGTTGTAGGCATAAGACCAACATGCGTATTATTTTCTTTAGGGACACAGTCTCCCAAGGAACATTTGAACAACTATACGATGTTAGTCCTATCAAGAAGTTCAGTGGAGGGGGGAGTGTTACTGGAAATAATTAGGTTGGAAGTTTTAAATTTGTTGTAGTAAATGATAAGTCTTACTTTTTTGGTAGGATCGGTAGGGAGAACATTTTTTTCGATAAGGTTTTTGAATATATGTTCATCTATCTAATAATTACTATGAAATTGATTTTTGTAGTACAGGTTTTTTGATTGTTTATGGTTTGGGATATTGTCCATGTTATGTTCAGTTTTATTAATGAATTGTTGAATTTCTGTATCAACAATGTAGTTGGGAAACCCATTATTCATAAGGGTTTGTTTTATATTTTTAGGTTCGTTAAGGTGATAAATCAATCAATATTGCTTGTGTCTATTAGTATACCAAGAAATGGGATTTTATAGTTGATATTGATTTTTTGATAGGAGTTAAGAACATAATTATTTTTAAAGGTCTCTTATATTGTGTTAATTTCATCGGTGCTATTGGTAAGAAGGAGTATGTCGTCAGTATACCTTAAATAAATGTTAGATTTATTGATGGTATTAAAAACCTTATTTTCAAGGGCCGACAAGTAAAATTACTGGAAATGGGTCCCAAAACTGAACCCATCATAATTCCATCTTTTTGGATGAATATATTTCCATGGGGATCGTAGTGCAGAGTAAAAGTATTTTGCATAAAGTATTGGAGTTGATTTTGAGTGGAGAGAGCGTTGAATGGTGGTAAATATTATTTATAACTATATTGATTGTTTCAAGAACTGGAACATTTGTGAATAAATTTTCCACGTCTAGAGAAGATATTATTCCTTTGTTTGGTTTGTGGGCTTTAAGGATTTCGATAAGTTCTTTTGTAGATTTAATTCTATAATTATGGGAAAGGTATGGGGGTAATTAGATCGTTAATAGTTTTTTTTAAGTTGATATGTAGGTTTTGTTACCTGTGAAATTATTGGTCGAAATGGATAGTTAGGTTTATGCATCTTAACAGTTCCGTAGATGTATCCAGGTTTGTATTACCAATTATTTTTGGTAATTTTTTATTGTAAAGATCAGCATTATTAGCATTAATGAGTTTGTTAATTTTAGACTTGAGTTGGTGAGTTGGATTATGATTCAGTTTTGTAAATTGTTTTTTTTTTATCATTGAGGATGATCTGTAGTTTAGAATGGTAATCAGATTTATTAAGTACGATATAGATATTGGTTTTATCTGCTATTTTTAGAGTGATATCCAGATGTTTATGTAATTGTTCGGCAGCATTTTTTAGTTGTCGGGTTAGAATGGTGGAATACTTGTGTTTATTGTTGGATCTATTTTTTATTAGCTTCAGCTTTTAGAAGGTCGCGTAATTGGGGTTTAGTTTTGACCTGGTTTTGTTCTTGGGATTTTAGTATGTTTTGATATAAGATTTCAATTTCAGTTTGTTTTTGTACATGGTTGAATCCATTAAAAAAATGACAGGTTGAGGAAATCCTTCTGTGGTTGTGTCAGTCCGTGGTCGGAGAGGTTTAGGAATTTATCATCGTTATTCGGAAATAGTATAGAGCCATTATAGAGGTTGTTAAGTTTCCTTTATATTTTGAATTTAGAATGTTGACAATGATTTTTTTTCAATAATGTATGACAGTTTGTGTTCTACGACTTGTGATAGTTGAGTTGAGAGGGATTTTTAAAAATTTGTCACGAACATTTTGTGCTTCAGCATTTAGGGTATTTATTTATTTTTATGCGATGGGGTCAGATTTGGGACCCATTATCAGTAACTCTTACATGTCGGCCCTTGAAAATAAGGTTTTTAATACCATCAATAAACCTAACATTTATTTAAGGTATGCTGACGACATACTCCTTCTTGCCAATAGCACTGATAAAATTAATACAATACAAGAGACCTTTCAAAATAATTGTCCTCAATTTCACACAAGAAATCAATATCAACAATAAAATCCCGTTTCTTGCTGTACTAATAGACCCAAGTAATATTGACCAATTTATCACCTCCACATATAAAAAAAACCCCTACAAACATATGTGTGTATATATGTGTTGTGTGTTTTGTAATCATTTTGTTCAGTTTCTTAAAGATATATTACCTATATTTCTTTAAAAATGTTCTTTTGAATCAAAGTAAAATGATTTAAAATAAACAAAAAAAGTTGGTTTGTGGGGATCTTGAACGAGCAAAAATTTCTTGGAATGTTTTCAACAAAGCTAAATAAACATTTGCTATGGCTTGCTGCTGACAGAAAATATATCTTAGAAAGGAGTATTATAATAGGACTCTCGTAGTTTTGTTCCATCAATAATCTTTCAACCATGAGCACTATGTTCCAACGCAAAGCACTCAGAGACATGTCACCTGGATATTACCTGAAGGAAAATCCAAGAACCAACCTTCCTTTATCATCTGTCAACACAACCAGATTTCAAAATAAATTAAAAAAGTCTCATATTCAACTCAGCAGATATTGGTTCAGACCCCACCTTATTTGCTGCTCCTATGGTGATGCTTACAACCAAAATAAGAAAAGTTATCAAAACAAACAATGTTGACAAGCTTTTGGATAAATCAATGGCAGAGAGTTTTGAGAAATAGATTGGAGAGCGATTTGAACGACGAGTACAATTAGAGTCAAACAATGGTGAGCTTTCTGAGTAGTTTAAACCATTACAACCAAAGTCACAGAAAAAACTATTTAGATTAAAGAGACACAAACAATTTGAAGACATACCAAACGACTCGATAGAAATATGTAGAAAAAATAAAAGCAAGAATATATATATATATATATGTGTGTGTGTGTGTGTGTGTGTGTGTGTGTGTGTGTGTGTGTGTGTATATATATATATATGATGCATATGTATATATAAAACTAAAAAAAAAAAAAGGAAATACAACTGGAAACAGATTACTAAAATGTAAACAGATTTGACCCCATAGCATAATGATTAAAGTGCTGGACTGCGGCATCAAAATAAGCAAGTTCTCGGTATTACGTTCACTTTTGGACTAATACCCTAGGGAAATGTATGAACTTCCTTTTCCCCCTTGCTATGGGTTAAATAGTATCTCTACTGGACTTCTATAATGATAAAATTAGCATTAAATAAACATCAAATGTTGATATGCCATTAACCAAAGAAACTAAACCAAAGCCAATGACAAACATAAACTCTTTAAACTAGTGAGCGAATTACAATTCCGATGAGAAGAAACAAATTTACTTACTGTGATCAAAGGATAAAGATGGTAAAAACATATCCACTAAAATGAAGTATTAACTTGCTGGATAAATCACTCTAAAGAGGATCTCGACCATAATTTCTCACGTGATTGTTCAACAATTGGTTATATTCAAACTCTTAAGATTATTCAGGAACCTTTTGGACATATAATTAAGGAGGAAATCAGAAAGACTGTCAAAATGATGAAATCAAGAAAAGCCTCGGGAGTCGATGTCATCATATCGAAAGTAATTAAAGCTAGCGGAGAAGCAATAATAGAGATGCCACACTTTTTATTTGTACATGAAAAGCAAATAAACACAAGAATGATAATAAACTCCATCCACAACAAAGAAGACAAACTTAATCGGGAAAACTACAGTGCTATAGAATTACTCTCTATTCCTAATAAATTATTTGCTAGGGCGCTACTTAACAAAATAGGAGACCCAACAGAAAGAGTTCTATCGGAGACTCAATATTAATTCAGAACAACCAGAGGGACAATAGATGTCATATTTATAGTGAGGCAGATAATGAAAAAGCTAAAGAAAGAAAAGTGCCCTTACACTTCCGTTTTATAGACTTCAAATCAGCCTCAGACACTGAGTGGTGAAAGACCTTTTCGAGAACAATGAAGGTGATTGGTATCAGTCCAACAATTGTTGATATAACTGAGTTCATATACGACATAATCGAATGTATAGTTCTGATCAACAACAGTATTACAGACTGGATCAATGTGAACACTAGAAACCGACAGGAATGTCTATCATCTTCCACTCTTTTCAATATTTTTATAAACTCGTCAGTGTGCAACTAAATCTTAACCGAGAGGAAAATCTTTCGACCGAAATATGCAACGCAAATAATACTAGTTTAATCTCTGCTATTTTTGAAAAAGCTTAAGCTGTCCACCGAAAAACTTGAAATATCTTGCTCAGAACGAGCAAGAAAATAATTTCTTAAAAGACCAAGATAATCTCTGGTGATAAAGATAAACTGTGAGTAATGTTATAGTCAACAAGGTAAACGAATTTACATTTCTTGGTGGTGGTGGAGGGAATCTGGTACCAGGAAGCTCCTCTGATGTAAAAAGAATAGCTTATTTTTCCGCTTTTGGTATATTAAAGAAAAAATATAGAAACGAAAAGACAATCAAGGTCTGTATATATTATGCACTAATAGTTCAAATAGTCATATATACTGGAGAAGTTTGGAATTTTAAGGAGGAAGAAAAGGGGTTGTATTCAAAACATTTCTCTCAGGACTAAGATGTGGGTTTCTTGCATGAAACTCGTCAAAATGGATGATATGAAGAGTGATCTTGGAATACCTAATAAAATCACTGACGCCATCTTGAAAAAAAGATTACAGTTGTTTGATCACGTGGTGCACAAAAACATTGCCACCTTTGTCAACAATTCACACAAGAGTAACTTTACTAAAAGATGACACAAACCATCAAAACGATGTCACAAAAAACAACTGCAAATAATCAAACGATTAGCAAAAGATAGAACAAAATAAAGGTCTTGTATGAAATATTCATTTAAGGAAACTTTACTGATTTATTTGGATAAAATTAATCAAATAATTACAATAATGATTAACACATTAACAAGATATCTGGCAGTTCCAGCCCAGATGAAATACAAAACGTTACTCTTTGCGAAACTTCATATTTCCTTTAAAGAACCTTATCAATAGGAATGAAAAAGTAAAACGTAAACGAGGCAGCTTGAAAGAAAGATGCATATTATCATTACAGTCTATAACTCAACTCTGCAGCAAAAATTTCATCAAAGGAATAAACACCTATGCAGTCCCCCTCGTAAAACCATTTTTAAAATTAACAAGAAAGGAACTCCGGCAAATGGACAGGATGCAGAAAGCTTTACATCCGAGAGAATACGTTAGTTAGATTATGTGTCAAGGGGGAAAAAAAGGAGGAAGAGGATTCACCAACATTTGAGGATTGCATAGATGCATCAATAGAAGAACTCAAGAATTGCATTAAAAAGATTAAAAAAAAACATTAAAAAAAAAGGCAAAGAAAGACTAATTATAGTAACCAGTAACAGCATTGGCAACATATGAATAGATAGAAAAAACAATAAAAACTAAAAAACAGAAATGAGGACAAAAACAATGGCGTAGATGTTTCAAACGACAAAAAGACTTGAAATGAAAGGGAAACCTCAAGAAAAAAACAAAACTGAATTTCTTTTGATAGCTACACAAAACAACCCCATAAAGATTAATTATATTAAAGAGGAAATCGATAATACATAAGAGAATAACAGAAAAACAATACACGACAAGGCATGACTAAGTGAGAAAAGTGACCAAAAGATGAAAATGTTTTTTATACAAATCAAAATCTGTCCGAGAAAACGAGACTCAAGAAATTCTCGGCAGGGTTTTGAGATGTAAACGGATCACCTAATCCTGGTCAGAAGTAGAGATCTGTTGATTAACAAGAAAAAAAGAACTTGTCATTTTGGTGTTCCAGCGGACTGGAAAGTGAAAATAAAAGAAAGTTAGTAAATAAGACAAATACTTGGACCTTCCCAGAGAACTAAAATAACTGTGAAACATAAGGTGACAGTGATAACAACTGGTGCACTTGGAACAGTCTCCAATGACTTGAAAAAATAAAAAAGAAAGCAGAAATTGGAAATCAGAAGAAGAATCGAAACCCTGCAAACTACAGCAGTGTTGAGAGTGACCAGAATATTCAGAAGAGTTTTGAAGACATGTGGAAACTTACTGTCAATCAGACTCCAGAAAAAGACCACCAGCCAACGCTGGTGGGAAAAACTCAATAGGAGTAGTATAATAATAATACACATAAACTCCTATGGGACTTTGATATACACACGGATCACCAAATCAAGGCCAGAAGACCAGAATTAATAATAATCAACAAAAAAAAGAGAACTTGCAAAATTGTCGACTTTGCTGTCCCGGCTGACCACAGAATAAAACTGAAAGAATGTGAAAAGAAGGATAAGTACCTCGACCTTGCTAGGGAATTGAAAAACTGTGGAACATGCAGGTGACAATTATACCAATTGTGATTGGTGCTTTTGGTACAGTAAGTAATGGATTACTAAAGGGACTGGAGGACTTGGAAGTTGGCAGCTGAGTGGAAACCATCCAAACTACTGCATTATTGAGAACGGCCAGAATACTGAGAAGAGTCCTGGAGACTTGAGGAGACTTGCTATTACTCAAACTCCAGTGAAAGACCATCAGCGTTAGCTGATGCGAAAAACTCTAATGAGTAAATAATAATAATAAGAAGAATGACCATACAAATAAATGGTATATGCTCAACCCAGAATCTATCCAGGAGAATGAGCCTCACAAATTTCTCGGGGATATTGGGATATAAACGGACCACCTAGTTTCGGCCAGACGGCCTGTCAACCAAAAAAAGAAAAGAAAAAAAACCCTTCTGAACCTTCCTTTACCATCCTGGCAGACAACTGAGTAAAAATAAAAGAAAGCAAAAAGAAAGACAAGTACCTTGACCTTGCTAGAAAAAGAAAAACTATGGAACATGAAGGTGACGGTAATACCAATTGTAATTGGTGAACTTGGAACAATCCCTAAAGGATTGATAAAGGGACTGGAGGACTTGGAAATTAGATGACAAGTAGAAACCATCCAGACTACAGCATTCTTAAGATTGGCGAGAATACTGAGAAGAGTCCTGGAGACTTGAAAAGACTTGCTGTCACTCAAACTTCAGTGAGAAACCATCAGCTTATGCTTACGTGAAAAACTCTCGAAGGAGAAAATGATTACTAAGAAGAGTCCTGGAGACTAGAGGAGACTTACTGTTACTTAAACTCCTGTAAAAAAGAATAATGATAATAATAATAATATCTACAAGAATCAAGAATATCCAAATCAATGACAAAAGGGAAAACTACTCTGATCCAGGATGATTCCTCCACTAAAAAAGGAACCATCCCAAGCAACAACCAGTGAATAAAATCTTTGTCTATTATGCGGATGATCCTAACTACACAAATAAGAGAAGAAATCTATTACTTGAAAGCCGCTGGCAATTTCCAGTTGAAAAGAAAGGGTGTTGCAAAAGAAATCGAGATACAAAGGGTCCATAGACCAACCCATTCTTGTTTATTTCTATATGTATGAGTGTGTGAGATTTTTCTTTACTGAGTTGTTCAATCGAAGAAGATATTAAAATTTGTTAGGCAAAATTAACTAAAAAGACTATAACGTACCAGTGCCTTATGCTATATTTTTAACCTATTGTTTTTTTAGACACAAACTTAATTTTTGAAAGTCA
Source organism: Sepioteuthis lessoniana (assembly GCA_963585895.1). Classification (NCBI taxonomy): domain Eukaryota; kingdom Metazoa; phylum Mollusca; class Cephalopoda; order Myopsida; family Loliginidae; genus Sepioteuthis; species Sepioteuthis lessoniana. The sequence goes on from OY757928.1 coordinate 76,414,502, forward strand.
AAAATATTGTAGCAGTAATAACTCCTTTTTGTAAATATTTAGTACTTAATGTACAAATATCTTTTAGGTAATTTTAGAATATAATCAATATATTTTATGAAAATTAATATGATAAATGATTAGTTGCTCTGAATCTGAAAATTCATATTTCAATGTCAGTGCAATAAAGTAAACTTTATTGTTGTATAAATCCCAATGTCAGTGAATTAAACATCAGACTGCAATAAATATAGTTAAAAACTCATTTATTTCTGACATTAGAAATAAGTTTTTATAAGGAAATCAATAGAATTTTTATGGTGATGCTTTTATTTAAACAATTATGGCGCATTCATGTCTGCTCTTTCTTTAGTAAGTAAAGTTGGCCACTGTTGTTGAGGGTGAACAGAAGGCTCTCTTTTCAATAGTTACTACACTGAGGTGTAGGGGAGGGTTTTATGCCTTTGACAGAATTACTCCACTTTACCCTTGATACATACCTTATATTGCTCAGTGTTAAGCAAGGAGGTAACAAGTACTATTTTGAATGTCTTTGGTATGACGCAACCTGGGATTGAAACCAGGCCATTCCCTGAATTGCTCCACTTTACCCTTGATCCTTACCTGAAAATGTTGAGTGTTAAGCAAGGCGGCATCAAGTACCATTTTTTGAGTTTTGCTGGGATTGAACCCTGGTCTTCTGGACCATTGGCAAATACAGTAGTCATTAGGACAATGGCCCAGTCATATATATATACTTGACTGGGCCATATATATATATATATACATACATATATATATATATATATATATATATATATATATATATATATATATATATATATATATATATATATATATATATATATATATATATATATATATATATACTCCTGGCACTATCAAGCAGCTTTTTCCACCAGTATTTAAAAAAACCCATATATATATATATATATATATATATATATATATATATATATATGCCAGATCAACTAAAAGGAGAAATTACATTGTACGTTCATCTTCATTTTTAGTGCATATATATATATATATATATATATATATATATATATATATATATATATATAATGATGGATCTGTAAGTAGTCTGAGTCAGTTATTAGCTGAACTCTGATCTGAAATTTTTCCTGTATAATTTTTAATCCATATTATGTTTGGAATTGTATAGTCACATTCCAGTCAAATCATTTAATGCTAAATAATTTCCATTGCAAAAAGCATTATTAATTGACAAGAGAGCCTCAAAAGTAGACTTTGTCATAGACAGTTGTCTGTACCAATTAGTCATGTGTTCTTCTGAATAAAGTCAACATTCTTAACCTGGAAAACAATAGCACCAGAATGCACTGTGGGCAAAAAGCTATGAAACCAGTGTAAATGCATGGGTAAGATTCTTTGTGGAAAAACTAGTCCTATAATTCATATAGAAGGTATTTTATCACATAATCAGTTGAAGACCAAGTAGATTCCTTCATGGCATCAGTCTTCTATGATGGTAGTGGCATCTTTTAGCAGGATTATGCATTCTGCCAGATTGCAGGAGTTTGATGGAAATATTTTTAGGCAAATGAAAAGGACTTCAACATATTGTGATGTCCAACAAATTCAATCCTATTGAATATTTAGACTGAAAATTCACATTGAAATTTAAAGCCTTTAAAGAATCTGCTTTTATTATCCTGGCAATTGATTCCAGATACTGAGTTCATACTTTATCAGATATACTTGGGCAGGGTGTCATAATGTTTCAAACATCAGTGAAGGTAAATTTATATATATATATATATATATATATATATATATATATATATATATATATATATATATATATATATAAACTATTATAGATAGATAGATAGATAGATAGATAGATAGATATTTAACATGCTTTTTGATAATGAAAGTTAAGGTTCATATTTATTAAAGTATATTCAATGAGGATTTTTATCATTCTAATCTGCCATGAGAATTATTTGTTTTGGGTAATTTTCTTCAGTGATTGAATTGTGTTCTAAAGTCAATCAAAAATCTACAATTTTCTGCCATTCATGATTGATATTTTTCATTTTAGTTTTATAAATATTTTTACAATTTAATTTCTTTCTTCTTGAGATTAATTTTACTTTTGAATGCAATTAAGTATTCAAATAACTTGGGTCAGAGCAATCATTATCTTTTAATAATTCAATACACTTTTAAAACAGTTTTGAAACCCAGTGAATTTGTTATCATAATTTTATCCTATACTCCTACACTTATACATATGTATATTTACAATTTATTTGTTTGACATGTATTATTAACTAATTTTTTAAATATTGAATATCCTTTGAGAAAGCACACACACACACACACACACACACACACACATATATATATATATATATATATATATATATATATATATATATATATATAGTAAGATTTATAAGTCTCTCAGAGATAAGCTAGTGTTGATAATAAAGTATCTCTGGGTATCTATTCACCTCCATACAATGACAAAATGCAACCCAAGTTTGAAGTGGTTCACAAATACATGTGAGTGGTGAGAAAAAATTCTTGACCTTCTCCGTACTTCCTTTGGGATTATCTCTAGCATCATTTGCAATGGAGAAATGCAGCCTGAGGCAAGAACCCTTTGAAACTGGCCCATATGCATAGTATAACCTTGACCACAGATAATCAAGAGGTCTAACCAAAAGGCAGAACTCCTTTGCCACATGAAACTGCTATTCCCCCTTTCATACTCAAGTTAAGTTTATATTATGTTAACTGATAGAATTTTTAGTTGGTCCCATATTTTTCTCTATTTTGCAGTCTGTTCCCTAAATAGAAGAAACTAAATACTGTAGACCCTTTTCCAAAAATTAAAAGGCATCAGATTTGAAATGCAAGTAATATGTCTACACAATTCAACCATGTCTTTCTAATCCTACTTATCTCTTTGAGGCAGCTTGTTTTGCCTTAATGTTTTCTTTTTAATAGCAAAAGACACCCAAATGTCTTTTGGAATGGAGTTTACATTCTCAAAGGATTTGAAGATGACGGAGTCTTTCATCCAGTGTTTGTTCTTCTGTTTTGAGAATCATTTGCCTCATATTTCTGAACTTTGATATACTTGATATATCTTAAATTTTTATTTTATCTTTTTATTAAAGAAATAAAATGGAAATAAAACTGATCTCATTAAGGATAAAGCAAGTAAAATTTCTTTAGTTTCAAACAAACAACATTGCTACCAAATTCTAATTACAGCAAATTTTAACACAGAGATTAAAAAAGCAGCAGAAAGTTTTCAAGTCCGACTGAATTCTGTTCTTTATTTGACAAAAAGAAAAGAGATAAATTCAGATATACAAAACAATATAATCATCAGCAGTTTTATTTATTTATTCAGGATTATTTACATTGACAAGAAGAGAAAAAATATCCTGTTTTTACTAATAATCCTTATTTTAAATAACAATGTTGAATCATTTTATTCTTGTTCCATGTACAAACTACCATATTTTATTCTAAAGATTCAAATTTCTATTTATACGACATTAGTAAAATATTATAAGTTGGTTTGTTTTGCCAAATGATTTTCAAAATTGAGGAAAATTTCTTCTCAAAATGTTCAAAATTGAGCAAAATTTCCAGTACACAGACATATCATTAAAAAAGGTCTAAGTTGCTATAAATCAAAGAAGGAATAAAAACAAAATTGTATATCCTCAACATGATGTCAATTTCTGTTGTATACTCAGTTATTTCTCATAGAGACAGTTTATAGTTTTTGCCATTTCAACTTTGCAGCTGATGTATTCATGCTACAAAAGTTTATGTGGTCGTTTGAGTAGAAATTGCTATGTTCCTTTAGTCATTATGCAAGCATCAAAACATGCTCTGGATCCTACTCCTCTTAGTGTTTAGGGAGGTGCTGTCTGGAAGATGAAACCTCAGTTACAAGAGCCTGCAATCTACTTTCAGCCTGTGCTATTAGAGGATAGAAACAAGCTTAAGTGCTGATGATATATTACTTTAATTGGGTAGTTATGGCCAGAAAAATGGCAGCATATTAATAGTGGTAAGTATTCATTTTACAATAATGCTTATGACACAAACAGTTTTATTACATTTTATTCGTAGAACCGCTACACAATTCTTTCTTTGCTTAGTAAAGAAATCCACACTGTGTTGCAATCCACAGTCACTATGCCTTTTTTGTAAGATGAATGAATATGACAAAAATAACAAAAAGGATTGGCTGAACAAAAAGTTCACTGATAATAATTCATAAGGTTTATCTAGAAAGTATTGTGTAAAGATTTCTTGTTATCAGTTCAATTATAAACCAACTCTATCTCTTTTAAAATGACTGTCTTGAGTAGTTGGATAATGACAAATATGAGACTCCCGCGACTGGAAAAAGTACTGAAAATCTTCAACTGATTCTACTTTCAGTTGTTTCATCATAATATTCTCAACAGGTCCAAATTGGTAAATATGGTGGTGAGTTTGAGTTTAGGGTACAGGAAATCAAGGTCAAGGTCAAGAGAGTCAGGGGGGCTGTGATCATATAGGAATATTTTGCAAGGGCAATGTTGATTACATGCTGCTCTCAACATTCTTGTACTCCATTTTCTGACAGACAAGCAAATATATTGGTAATAATACAAGATTACTCAGTTCATTAGTCTTGTAGGTAGTGTGTTCACCAATGGAGACCTAGGTTCAATCCTAGGTCGTGTCATACCAAAAACTTTTAAAATGGTACTTGATACCTCCTTGCTTAACACTCAGCAATATAAGGTACATATTGAGAGTAAAGTGGAGCAATCCAGGGAAAGGAGTAGCACCCTCCCCTACACCTTGATGAAGTAGCTATTGAAAAGGGAGATTTCTGGTCACGCTCAATGACAGTCGCCAACAACAACTTAGTTGTCAGTGAATTCTGAAAGGAACTTTGAGAAGTTGATTTTCAGTCAAGGTTGTCAAGCTGAAAAATGTAAAAAATATCACTCTCAACACTTTCTAAATAGATTTTGTATCTTATAATTATAGATGGTATTCAATATTGATTGCATTCAGCTAAAAAAGAAGAAATATTATTTTTGATATCTTATAACTTGGAAACTATCTTTTCTACTGCTTTTGGTTTTCACTTGAAATCTGTCTTGATCAACAAAAACTCTATTAAATTTATATTCCACACTGTATAGTAATGTTGTGGTAAATTAGCTGAAAGGTATATAATAAACAGGGTGTAACACATGTGAATGAGACAATTTTTCTCTTGTAAAATATATGGGGTTTTATTCCTTTTTATAAAAGAGTTTTCAGAAAATCAATAGAATCCCCAACAAATTACTTCATGGTATCAAATATGGCAAAATGTGATTGACTTTGGTTTTTATTAAATTTGATGAGCACAAAGGATCATGTCAGTTGTGCGACACTAAGTTTGAAAGTTGCTCTGAGATTCAGGAAAGATATCCTTAATCAGAATATGATGTATTCATTGAAGATCTTGGTCACAAAAGATATTGGGTCTAAAGTTGTCACTGATTGATTGGTTACTCTTTTTAAAGATGGTTAACTGTTATATGATCTTTGAAGTAAAGGGAAGCAATTCCAGATTTTAATAAAATTATATGAAATTCAGTAGTAATTGTCTGACAACAGAGTATTCATATATCAAATGAAATCCTGTCTTATATTCTATTGTTGCTCATCACTTTGCATTGGTTTCACAGCAGAATTAATATTTTGACTATTAAGTTGAGGTTCCATTTCAAGTCTTTGAATTCTTTATGAATTTTTGTCTTCTTTTCTTATGATTCTTGTTCTTTATCATAAAACTGGGGATTGAATAGTTTCATCGAAAGTTACTCTTTTATTTCAGTTTATGTTACTTATTTTAACAGTTGGAAATTATTCAACTTAGAACTATGATGAAAAGCAGTAAGGAAATAAAGAAAAATGATGAAAAATGTATAATGGTTTATTGAATTTTCTAGTTCTTTGAAAGAAGTCACCTATTTAGCTCCAATCTGAAAAATCTATTTTTTAGTGTCTTCCATTCATTTTTACATCTTTCTCAATTTCATTGTTGCAATTCTCTTTTCAAAATGATCAGCAGTATTTACTGGCTCTTGCAAGCTAGCAAATATTCTATGTGTCTGAAAATGAAGAATCAATTTGATTATATAAATTGATAATTTCTTTGAAGGTAATTTCTAAAGCAGATATAGATTTCTTGTTTTAAACTACCATTATGTCTTATTTAAAGTTCCATCTTTTATTACTTTCTGTACTTGGTAAAATTCTACATGTGCACCCAATCAATTTTTACTGGGAAAAAAATTTCTTGTGATTTCTTTTTGAGATATGAACTAATTAGATCTTCAAATTCACTATAATTTTTTTGTTTTTTAAAAAAAAATATTTTACATTTTATAAGAGGTTTCACTTTCACATTTTAATGCTATGTAAAATGATCACCCATTTCTGGAACAGTTAGCATTGGTAAAGTCACATAAACAGACAGTTTGAATTATTTTAATTCTGTTTTACGTCAGACGTTGGTCTTTTTTTTAAGCACCTGTTTAAGAAATGGGTGATCATTCTTTATTGAATTAGAATGTGAAAGTGAACCCCACTTATGGAATGTAAAGTAATTGTTTTATTTCTTTTTTTCTAAAAGTAAAAACAATTGCAGTGAGTTTGAGGATCTAATTTGTTCAAATAACAAAAAGAAAATTATTAGAATTTTTTTTTTCCTGTTGAATTTAAACGGATACACTTGTTTTATTGTTTTAAATTGGTTATTATTTATATAAACAAGTCATCATGGATGACATTGTAATATTTTTGTAAAATTATGTAGCCATCTACATTAGAAATAAAGAATACCGTTAAAAACTAAGATTTTTAGTCAAAATATTTCAAAGATTGAATTGTAAGACATATCTTTATAATGACTACAACATCTGAAGATTTTTTCCAAAAATTTGCATCCTTTGTGATGTTGACCATGTTCACATATAAAATAGAATATATAATATCACTTCATTTCATTTCTCAAGACATAAATGACTTTTGTAAAAAGTGATAACATTGAATTACAGTTTTATAAAGTCCAACCAATCAGTAACAGTAAAACAAGTTAAAAAAATGAAATGAAATTAAGTTATTACAAAATGAACCATTTATTTCTGCTCTGATGCTGTAAAGGACTGAATAAAAAAACAATTGACTCGGGTTTATTCCAGTGAATCTTGGGATAAAAAAAATGAGTTAACATTTCTCAAAAGCTTCTAAAAAATGTCAATCCATTAATTTCTTTTTAAATATTGATAGTTAAATTATTTTGCCAGTAAACATTTTGATATACAGTTTTATTTCATATACAGTTTTCTTTCATATACTGTTTTATTTCATATACAGTTTTATTTCATATACTGTTTTATTTCATATCTAATTCATTTAAAATTCCTGTCAGGATCTGCATAAACTCAATTAAAGAAAGAGACCAACATGAAATTAAAAATTAGATTTTCAAATGGATTTTTGAATGACTATTCAGAATCTTAAAAAATCCTCAGAAAATCTTAAGAAATTAAATAAAAAATCTTTTCTCTGAAGAACAAAACAGAGTATATAACCAAAATACAGGCTAATATCTATTACCTTTTATATATATAATAAAGCATGTTCTGTTGAAGACTGTGGAGTATTTTTTAGGATCTTTAAAGGAAGATGATCCAGTCTTTGTATCATTTTCTTTATGCCTGGGTTGAAGTAGAGAAGAAAGTGCCCAATACTAGCCAAAGCTCTTTTGACCACTTCACAACAAACAATCAAACACAACCTCTGAGGACAACCAGCGAAATGGTCAAAAGTGCTTGGGCTAGAATGGGGCACTTTCATCACCATCTTAATCCAGGCATAAGGAAAATAATACAAAGTGTTAAATGTCTTCACTTTAAGATCCTAAAAAGAAAATACTCCAGTCTTCAACTGAATATGCTTAAATAATGACTTGCTGCCAAAGTAAACAATATAAATATATATATATATATAGTCATCCACTGAGAGACTGTTTCATTCTATCAGAACTCTTCAGTGTGGCTAGACATGCTGGACACTCGAAGCTGGGATCGAAAACCGTCCAACTTTACATTAGACTGTGTTTCAGACCACTCGTCAACCAAGTGGACCACATTGGCTTAGAGAATTTTAAGGTATTTTTATTTTTAGAAACAGCAGCAGCAGCCTTTGTTTACATTTTTTTATACCCTATCGGCTATCAGAGTGCTCAATTCTTTCGAAGAGCTTTGCATTACGCTAGCGGCGGCTGGCAATTCCTTCGCCAGAGAGCTCAACCCCCATAGGAGAGCATATATTGTCATCCACAGATAGACTGTTTCGTTCTATCAGAACTCTTCAGTGTGGCTAGACATGCAGGACGCTCGAAGCCGGGATTGAAACCCGTCCAACTTTACGTTAGACTGTGTTTCAGACCACTCGTCCGCCAAGCGGACCACGTTGGCTAAGGGAATTTTAAGGTATTTTTATTTTTAGAAACAGCAACAGCAGCCTTTGTTTATATATATATATATATATATATATATATATATATATATATATATATATATATATATATATATATATGTACACACATATATATGCATATATGCTTACATGTAGATAAATCCATAAATACACAGTTCAATGAAAAAAAATGCATTTAATTTACTGAAAATATCTGTTTTTCAATAATGTCTTTTCAAACATTGTAAGTAAAATTTTTAGATTAAAATCTAAGTAAAAATTAGGTGTTAGGCATGTTTCATCGATAACTGAATTGCCACTGACATCTAATGTTAATAATATTTACATTTACATTTTATGTAAATAGATCTTTATCAAAATATCAGTTTGATACAAATATCATTAAACTCTTATGTATATTTTTCATGACTTGTTTAAATTTTAACATTTTTTTCAAAATTTCATGTTTTTTAAAAAATCTGATTTTTCAAGCATATTATCAAAACAATGTCATAAATAAGTTGTGCTAAAATTCTGTCTGATCGTCTGAAAAAAAAATTCTTTTTGAAAGCAAGTTATTTTATATGAAAAATAAGTGCTTGCAAAATTTTTGGACAACTGTTTTTATAACTCATACAACCTTCATTTTTCAAGTTTGTTTAGTTACTTGCCACAACATGTTGAAGAGTAACTCCATCATTTAAGGTGTGGCAAGGCAAAACTCCCAAACAATTGTAATTCATCATTTTGGCATCTCATCATGTTTAATCCATAAATCTACCTTCCATATTTGTTCATATCAACTTGTTGGAGGTTGGAAGAGATCAGCTTACTCATTTTTCGATAACATTTCTTTCTGCTTTTTTTCTAAATGAAAAAGTACCGAATGTTTCTTTATTCATTTTATCTATATTTAACCAAAAATCTTTTGAGTACCAATCATCCATTTTCCAGGTTTATTATAATTTCCAAGAGGAGTCTAGATTTAAAAATAAGAAAGACAGCCATATCAACTTTATTCATAGCAAAAAAGTGGGTATTGGGTGTACAAGTAACTGTTATGAGAATTTTATTGTAAAAATTTGCTAATGTATAATGCAACTTATATATATATATATATATATATATATATATATATATATATATATATATATATATGTGTGTGTGTGTGTGTGTGTATGTGTGTGTGTGTATTTATGTACAGGGTTGATGGGTAAATTGACATCTAAATTATGCTAAAATAAAAAATAACATTGTCATCTCACTTTGTCTCGTACATTAACAAAAATTTCCAATCATAAATGGCAGATTACTTCAGAATTTCCTGCAAGCATTTCCAGTGCTTTCCTTGTTTAAATTTGTAAATGCTGATATTATCCTTACCTTCAGTTCATCATTGGTGTTACACAGATTTTTTTTGTCTCTCGCTCAACTGCACCCGACACATAAAAATCAAGGGGATTGCAATCTTGGGACGAAGTGGGAGGGGTTATGGTTGCTGGAATGTTCTCTTAGCCAAGACTGGGTTCTCCAGTTTGTGTGGCATAGTGCTGAGTCCTGTTGCCATATGTAGGGTCTTCTAGCAGTTCTCCCCTTGATAAAGAGCAGCACTACCTCCTCCTTCTTGAGTCTGAGGCTATGCAGGAAGATGAATGAGGCATAACGTCACCATCACTAGGGACCACCCCGAATACCATCAATATGAATAGGAATTTGTCCTCAGATTGACACCAATACGCTCTGAAATCTTCATATTGGCTCTTCCAATATGAATATCATGCAGTACAGAATACCATTTATAAATTTCTGGAAAAGTGAATTGCATCATAGAACTGTTTTTCTCAAAAGCAGTACCCAATTAGTTCTTGTTTGCTACATGATAGACAAAACCTGAAACAAATAATGGTCATGCACAAGTTAATAATTGAAAATGGCAAAAAATTTACCCATTGCACCCATCACACACACACACACACACACACACACACACATATATATATATATATATATATATATATATAGTTATAATCAATAACTGATTATGATTAATGTTATTTAGATTTTTTTATCTATCTTATGTTTTTATTTAATATTCAAAAAATCCCTGTAAAAGAAAAGAGATCTGACACATATACTTTTATACTATCTTTTGAAATTAATATTGTTTGGTGAAAAATTTTGTGGGGAAATATTTTTGATTTAAGTGAGTGATTCATAATCAGTTCAATTTTTTTGTCCAAATTGTTAATCCTAACTAAACAATAATGATATGCAATTATTTCACTTCTTCAGCAAAAACTAATGAGTAAAATTTGATAAAATTTGAATAATTATTTTAGTAAGACAATTCCTTATTTTATTTTGGAAATTTAAATTTTACAGTTACATATTGATAATAAGATTGAATTAATGAAAATTGCATATTTTGATTTATCAAGAATAAACAAATTTTAGATCAGATTTAGATTTTTAAATTCTAACAAACTTAATCTTCTCTTTAGTTTGTCATTCATAACATTAGCATCATAATTATGCCATCCTTTATTATCTTTCCATAGTTTTACTTTTAGGGTGTATATTGCGAAAATCAACAGCCACCTAGAAAACTTTCAAATTGCCAATAATACAGAAATATTTTCCAAATAAGTAAATTATACATAGAAAACATACTTTCCTTGTAACATTATTTTTGGAAAAACTATTTTATAAAAAATTCCTTATTAATGTTTACGAAAACCTTAATCTTTTCATTTATTTCACAGTTTTATACAGCATAATTAGGGATGATAAAATGATGTTACATTTCACTTTCACATGAAAAAAAAAAACATATTTTTGTAAAATCAACATTGTAAATTCATAGTTTTTATTTTGTATTGAACTTGAATCTTTGATGGAGAATCTATTTGTATGTTAGCCATCAAATGAATATACAAACATTTATGTATTTCTATTAAGATTTAATAAATCTTGTTGGTAATTACACTGAACAGACAGAATTTTTACATCAAACAGAAAGTTAATTCTTTTATCTTTTATCATCATAAGTAACATTTGCAGTTTAACTTTTGGGAATCAAAAATTATTGGTTAAATGCTTAGATTTGTTGTTATAATAAAAAAATGAATTTAAAGTAGAAACCAAATTCTCTGCAAGGGGAGTTAATGCCACTATTATTGATTAAAAATAATTTCTCAAAGTCACACTGAAATAATTTTACTATTAATAGTTTTTTTCTATGTCCCATGAGCAATTTGATTCAAAGTTTCACTCATCTATGAAAAAGTTGTAAAATGAATGCAGTTTTGCAAATTTTACTTAAAGTTGTAAAATATTTTGAAACCTATTCTAAATGTAACTTCATGTCACATTTATTTGCTTATAAAAAGATCAAAACGATTCTGTCACTTAATGATTTGTTAAGAACATTAGAATTCAATTCATTTGTTAAAAAAATCATCCAAGTGCAAATTTATCCACTTGTAGTTTTGGTGAAAGAAATAGATTTTTCAAAAATGTTGGCAAAAATTTCTTTTGACCCAAAAAGTATAAAATTCAACAAAGAATTTCTTGAATTCTTTTCTTATAATGAATAAGAAGATGATAATTTCAAAGAGAAAGAAACAGACAGAGAGTGACAAAGACAAAAGATTTTCTCAGTAAGAAAAGATGGTTCTAAAATAAAGTTTTATACTTTCCAGCAGAAATAATTTTGAATTTATTTGAAAACCTCATTAAATATATTGCAGATGTTTTTATTAATTTATTCTATTTTCTTTAAGACTAAAACTTGTCTTTATAAATATCATTTATGCAGTTTCAAAATTATAAAACACTAGTAAAGTTCCTAAATAACAGGATTATCTGCATATGGATTAACATTTGATATCTCTCTCTCTCTCTCTCTCTCTCTCTCTCTCTCTCCAGCTCAGTCAGCTGGGGCTGTAGAGTACATCAAATGCATCTCTGCAGAGGGGTAAAATACCCTCACAACAAGTGTCTTGGATATGATATTAAACCATTTGAGGGTGAGGCTCCAGTAATGCTGGAGTTTTGAGGAATGCAGAGTACCCCTTTATTACCATCACTCCCAGATCCACTCTATCAATGGGTCAAATACAACTGTTTGACATTTAAACTGAGTGCAAACAAATGACTTATGCTAAACTGATTTGTTTAAAATAGAACTGTTTGATCATTTAACTGTGTGTAAGCAAATGATTGATGTTTAGATTAATTGTAAGTGATACATAGCAATACTTGGAACTATTTAACTTTGTGCCGACAAATAAGTTATGTTGAATAGAATAATTAGTGTTAAGTTGCAATACTTGTAACCACTTCACTGTCTGCAGACGAATGATTAATATTGAATAGAATTATAAGTGTTAGTAATAATTGAAACCATTTAACTGTGGAGAAACAATAGCAATACAAGTTAGCAAATATTAGTTCTAATCTGTTTAAAAATGAAATTGCTGACAAACTACATATCTATATTTTTTAAATGTGTGCAAACAAATGACTGGTGTTAAATCATTACTGTTACATAGGAATACTTGAAATCAACTACATGTAATCAAATGATTAATAGTAAATAGAATTATTCGTTTTAGATGCAATACTTGAAAAATTCTAACTGTGGGCAAAAAAATGAGCTCGGGTTCATTTAAAAATTTTATCAACTAAATGTGTTTACTAATCATTTATATTTAATATGTATGTATAAAGAGGATTTGACAATCAATACCCTACAATAGTTGATATGCCAAAAACCAAACCAAACCAACTCTCTCTCTCTCTCTCTCTCTCTCTCTCTCTCTCTGTCTCTCTCTCTCCCTCTCTCTCTCTTTTTTCTCTTTCCGCTCGAACTCTCTATACTACTGTTTTTCCTTTTCCTAGGTCCTTTTGTGTATGTTTTCTCTTTCTATTTCACTTTTCTTAAATCTTATTCCCTCTTTCTTTCTTTCTTTCTTTCTTTCTTTCTTTCTTTCTTTGTGCAATGCCTTGTGCTACCATAAGAATGAAATTTCTCATTATTCTCTAGTGTGATCAGGTTAGGTGAATTACACACACACACACACACACACACACACACACACACACACACACATATATATATATATATATATATAATCACAGGAACAACAAATTGTGATTAAAAAGTGACTAATATATATATAAAGTCACAGTATTTTATATAAAAGTAGACTTTTTAAATAGTATCTTATGACTGTATTGTTAAAATCTAAATCTAATCAGTTATTTTGTTTTCCTTCTCAGAAATGCTTAACTTGTTATAGTAAATAAATATCCATTTTTGCTAAACGAATAACTCGAAGTCATGTATAATTAGTGGAAAAAGTCTATGAAAAACTCCAGTATAATTTGTACATATACTCAAGAGAGAAAGCGTATTGATAGAAATAGCATATATATACATCTTGATTTCTCTGCAAAAATGATTGTGTTGGAATAAGACAAATCATATTGGAAACTCATTAGGAAAAGATAAGGAATGATAGTGAAAAACAAATTGCAGAAAGAAATATCATTTTTAAAAACACTTTGACAATTTCAGATATATAATAACAATGTAATTGAGTGGAAGATAAATGAGATTTAGAGAAAAAGCAATAGAATCAAAATGATATTGAACCTAGAAAGAAGGCATTGCATTATCTGAAAAACAATGCTAAAACATTTAGCTACCAAGGATAGCTGCAGCCTGAAGGAAACGAAAAATTGATTCTTAATTTTTCTGAAGTAGAAAAAGTGTTTTATTCATAAGAGAAACTTAAAGAAACCAAGAATTTCCGACAAATAAAAGAGAAAGTTCGTGTGTCTAAATAGGGAAAATGATATAATCCAATGTTTTCTGAACAAGAATCCTTTTAAATCCTTGAGAAGTTTTTAATTGAAATAAGAAATGTGAACATTCATACTCATTTAAAAATGCTTCAAAAGATCATCAATATTATGATGATATGATTTTTCTATGTAAGTTACCATAAAATTTCATAACTCAATTATCGTCAGAGCAATAGCCAATAAATTTTCTCTGATTAATCGTGGGATCTTAAAGCATGTTTTTAAATTTAAGAATAAAATACAGTGTTAACCAATTGAAAATAACAAGTGAATTTATTATCCTAGGATGAGAAACAAATCGAAGTAAGGAGTTCGATTGTGATTCATTCCTTCTGAAAAATCTGGGTGCCGTTATTTGGACTGACAGCAGTAGCGTTCGTTCAAGTGGCTGGTTTCGACTCAAGTTACAGACAAACAAGAGGAGAATACCAGATGCAATACAATGGATGAAATTTCTGCCTGTGTGGCAGTGCTGACAATGATATTTGCAAGAGGTGATTGCCAAAAAAGCGTCACTGATAGAGACAAATACCAAAATGATAGAATTGATTCAGAATGTAGTCTTGTGTAACGTTCACGTTGTTTTACTGATTAAGTCGTCTACATTTACATTGACCCTGGAAACTTTTAATATTGCTTATGTAAGTATTATTTGAACGGGTCTATTGTCATTATATTGCATCCATAAAAACTAAAGAGCCTTATTTACTAAAATAAATTTGAGTTGTCATCAGCCTGACGCAACCTTCAAACCTGAATCTGCTTTATTACTTACTTGAAAATAATACTTCCTTAAAGTTTTCTTGTTTAAAACATTATGTTATTCAAGTGATTTGATCTGGAAATTCACTAAATTTTCTTTGCACTATTAATCATCATTTAACCAACAAACGTCAAATGTTTTGTCTTTTTCCCTAACTGTCAGTGTCAAATTAGAAATTTATGGTTCTACCAAAGGTAGGATTTAAGACAATGCAAATGCAGATTCTTTTGCTGTTTTTATTACTCTCCATAATGTATAAGAAGGTAACGAACAGTAAACCCCTGAATGGATTACAGAAAGTATTAGTTTTGTTGTGACTTAAATGTGACTATAACCAAACTTTCTGTGTTTGGAAACGACATAAATAATGTTTTATACTTTTTCTACTTTGAGTAAAACAATAAGACTTGAACAGGTTATAAATCAAATACAGAAATGTCTACTCAACAAATTTTGCTTTTATAGGATTTATAATTAGGTTCATATTAATTAAAATCAAATAAAAAAAAAACACAAAATCAAGAACCGTTGGCAAAAAACATTAAGAACAGTTATTTGCTTACTACTTATGTCCATGTGTTTCTGGGAAAAAAAATTAAAAATAACGAAACAAACGCTGTTTTCCATACCGTAACCCTATAAAATGTTCATGAGTAAAAATCCTTTTTATGTGACTCGTATCCTTTTTCTTTTCGTATTGCTAGAAAATTTCATAAAAACTATTATGGTACTTCTATTCCTCTTACATTACGTACATGTCGTCAGTAATTCATTCTTATCATTTAGGTTTGGTAATTACTGATATTGAGTCACTACAAATAATCGAATCGGTACATGTATTCTTTGTATATACAGTAAAAATAAGACGTGTATTTTCTTTCAGTATGCTCTATTTCTCTGATAATTCTGATACACTTTTGTTTCTTCTTGTTTTTTCTATCATGAAGATCAAACGCATAAAGAAAAAAACATCGATATTAGAAGACATCTACTATGCTTAGTTTGACATATGCCTGAAGAACGTTGCTAAGAAAGATCTAACTTATTTATCCTTAAATATTACTATCAATTACCATTAATGCATCGAATACAATTTTCTTCTTAAAACGTTTAATTCATAAAAGATGAATTTTTTTTTTTCTTGAAATGTCCGATGATTTTGTTTTTAACTGTGGAGAAAATAAAACGATTCCATTTCTTTTGGGTTTTAACGCTTTACATATAAAATGTTGAGTACGTTGATCTTTTTTTTTTAACTCTTCAACTTTATGTCTTGTCTTTTATCATCACATTTGACTGACTGAGCAGCGTTATATCAACTGATCTGTTTCTCTCCCTAATTATTAATTAATTATCAGTCGAATTTTAGCCTCGAATTTCAATCGTAAATACATCCTTTTCATTTATTCCGACCCCACAAAAAATAGATGATGATATCTTACAAGGTTAATATCGAGTCGATATTGCTGAGCGAGAATATCAATGCAATTATCCGAACATGAAGAATATCTTCTGGTTGATGAACGTCACTGACACTAGTCAGAAACAAAAGCACCGATTAAACACGATAGACGCACTAATTGCTTATTATATAAAATTGCTCTCATTCAGCTGTCTACTACAACAAGCAAAATCAGTCAGTAATCGATTATTAATTTACTTTATAATCAATATATTCAGGAAGAAGATGGGCAGAAAGAAAAAGGAGATGAGAGAGAGAGAGAGAGAGAGAGAGAGAGAGAGAGAGAGAGAGAGAGAGAGAGAGAGAGAGATTCCCATTATTTTCAAATAATTTTTTCGTTTTTTGCTTTTGCTTTTTTGGTTAAAGTTTAATTGATTTTTGTACTTGTTTATTTCATACCAATGAATTCTTTGTCTGTTTGGAAAGACAATATTTATAACTCTTTCAGTTTCAGGCAATAGTTTTCAGTGGAGCATATTTCTCTTTTTACCTTTTAGATGTTTATGCAAAGGAAGATTTTAAAAGATTTTTAGTGTACAGCTACATTCTCAAGAACATTTGCCTATATTTCTTTCTGTGTGATCATTTAGGGAACCATCAGGTTTCATTTTTTTTAAAATACACCTAAATGAACGAGATAAAAATTATCAATTTTAAATAAATTTGTGACTTTATCTCCTTTATTGATCTAATTTGAAAATATTTTTCAAAAGATTTCATTTTTCGTTTGAGTTTTGATATTTTCTTGGCTCGGCTTCTTCCGCTGCAACTAGGACAAATGGAGTATAAAAACTGAAAATTGTATTGGGCCAGTCGTAAAAGATGAACCAGCTTAGAATGCCATGATTAGAATTGAAAAAAAATCAAAATTAATTATATTTACTTTGAAGCGTAAACGAAACGATACATGTTATCATAAAGAAATATTTAAAATCACTTTTTTATAGATATTTATTACCAAAACATTTTATTGTAAATCCTTTAATCCTTTTTCTTTTAAAAATAAATATAAACAATTCAATCGCAATACGCAACAAAGATTATGCATGAATATTTTTATTTCCAAAAAAAAATTTATAAATGAAATTAAAATTATAAAAAATAGATTTATTTTTCTTATTTAAAACTCGAACATTTCATTACTTTCAGTCTCATCTAATCAGCCTTCCACTTGTAGATTCATATCTGTCAACCGTATAATAAAACATAAAGCTTGTCTAGAACGGTTTTATTTGCTGCAATTAATAAATGGTATGGACAAAATTCGATTTTCATTTCTATATTAAGTTATCGCTAATTCTTAAAGAACTTATTTGTTAACATCGACCAAATTCAAAATATATGGTGTCTCTGAAGACATAGACAGATTGATTGATTGATAAAAACAGAGAGATAAAGAGCATAAGAGAGAGAGAGAGAGAGAGAGAGAGAGAGAGAGAGTGAGTGAGTGAGTGAGTGAGTGAGTGAGTGAGTGTGTGTGTGTGTGTGTGTTCATTTTTGGCAGGTTGTGGTACACTCATGTGTATGTACGTGTGTTTTTCATATACGAATGTCTATATTTGTATGCCTGTTTGAGTATTCAAAGATGCTAAAATTTCGTGCCAAGTATTTTTAAGACGAACAACAGATCAGTAAAATTGTGCATTTCAACTGATAAAATATTTGATTACCGAAGAGTTAACCAATAAATCGATCGATCTGAAAGTTTCATTGCTAAATAATCACAAGAACAATTAATCTACTAGCTTATGTTCCCGCATTCTCCGGATACGAGATCAAGATTTGAATAGCAACTGGTTATAATGACTGTAAAACGATTCCTTTATTAAATGTTAGCAATCACACACGGTTAGACTAAAATAGATATAGAGCTGACCGCAGTCGAGGGCGACCCGAAGGCTCCCTTTTCAATAGCTACTACACCAAGGTGTAGGGGAGGGTGCTACCCCTTTCCTTGGATTGCTCCACTTTACCCTTGATACATACCTCATATTGCTGAGTGTTAAGCAAGGAGGTATCAAGTACCATTTTAAAAGTCTTTGGTATGACACGATCAGGCCTCCCGGACCATTGGAAAACACTCTGCCCACTAGACCAATGAGCCGCTTAGATTAAAATTAAAATAAAAAATAAACTAAGATACCCCTTCTACTTATTTCTTATTTAAAACAATGTCTGCTTTAGAAAATCTTTGTTTAAAAAAAAATTCATGCCGAACTGTCACAAATGATAATCGATTCTATGAAAGATAAATCTACGTATCAGAAAATAGATTTTACCAATCATATCTTTTACATTAAAATATAAATTTCATATTGTTCTGTACAAAAAAAATGACAGAGAACTTTTTATAAACTTGTTGGCGTTTCCCCGCAGGTTAATGTCCTTAAAAAAACATGAGTCTCTCTCTTCTCCCAAGGGGTTTCTTTAGTCTTAATTAGAGAACCTATCTAGGAGAAGAAAAAGTACGAATTCAAACTAGCAGTACTCCTCTAAAAAATGAAACTTGTGTTACATCCAGTCCGTAACGAAGGGGTTGGATAAATACATACTTTCAACTGATTTTAGTAATGTTTAATTGTCTTTTAGTAAGACAATTTAGTTTGGAATTTTTATTTTTAGTTTGTGATGTTAAATTTTGTACGATTAATCACGAGTTTTACGGCAACATGACTTCCCGCAGTTTATTGTCTGACATAATTTTAATGACAATTGTTTTTTTCTCTCAAGGAATAGACTTATTTCTTACGTTGGAACCTTAGTTCCAATGAGTATACATACTACATTTAGTAACTCTATTTCAAACTCTTCCCAGTTATTAAGACAGACAGACAGACAGACAGCGCGAAAACTAAGAACATTTGAGTAAGTTGTTCGATGGCGTTCAATCGATATCAATGATTACTACATCAAGCTGCTCCTGCTGTTCTCAGCCATGCAAAATCAGATTCGTGATGACTTTGTGCACTTTTCCAATCGGAATCAATTAGGGCTCTCTTTACCTTCCGGTGCTTTTCAACCGAACAAAATTGTCCTGCCAAACCTAACCCATTTTATTCACTTTCTTTTCTCTATTCTCTTTCCTTTATGCCCCCGAAAAACTTTCTTGCCGTAGTCAAAGGTCAATCTATGGTGCAATGCTCAATACTAATCTAACCTTCTTGTTAACACACTTCCATTCATCAACTTCCATGGCATAACGCACATATTTGCTCTCTTCATTTTGACGCATGCACATAGAAGTTTTATGAACGTTCATTTTCACACGATGGACACGCACAAATACATGTACAATAACACATAGAGAAGCACGTACGTATGGGTAACCAGAAACTAAAAAGCCAATGTATAAAACAAATAATTTAGAATTGATTTCTTCAAATTCGACCGAAGTAATACAATGTCTTATTCTGAGGCTGATTTTTCGATTTATTGCCCCCAAGGAAAAGGGAAAATAGGGGGAAAAAGCTAAAAACCAAAAAAAAAAAAAAAAAAAAATGAATTCATCTTCAACAGCATTCGATAGAAAGTCTTTACTAATTTGATTTGTGTTCGTTAAGAATTCAATTGCTGGCGTCTTACGGTGGGACTAACTGGTGATATACTTGGACTTTAAAATGGTTTTATTAATTTTTTCTTTACCATTTAAAATTCTTCCTTAAGGATAAAAAAAATACTTTATTATTATTGAAAGTCGAAATACATCCAAATATTGTTGATTTCAGTACCGTTAACGAATGAATTGAAGAAGGACTCCCTGAGAGTAACGAAAAAAATAATCAAATTCTCTGGAAAAGAAATGAAAAAAATATTTTCCTTCTTTAATGATTATCTTAAAGAAGCCAGAAGTAGTAAAACTGCGTTAAATGACAAGATTTTATTCATGAAAAGTTATTTAAAGTGCCGCTTTATAGAAGTTATCAAAAGTTTTAAATTATTCGCTATTACAGCCTTTTAAAACAATAGTAAAAGTAAATAGTTTCTCATTAAATGTGACAGGGAACTTGATCCATAAATTTACTGTTCTCTAATTTCGTCTATTGTAATATATATATATATATATATATATATGTGTGTGTGTGTGTGTGTGTGTGTGTGTGTGTGTGTGTGTGTGCACGTGCATGCATGTATTTATTCTTATATAAATATATGCAGACGTATTTATAAGCATGCATGGGTAGGTATGTACGTGCATATCTATCTATCTATCACTCTATGCACACACACACACACATCCCCACACACACACACACACACACACACACATGCATATATTTGTATGTGTGTGTGAGTGTGTGTGTGCAGCGAAGCTGTTATCAAATGAAGACAATTTACTTCTACTGACTCAGATAAGAGAATGGACTTCCAATGATCATATATAATCAGGGAAGAGTGCACTTAACCCTAGAAATGTTTTCAAACAACTTTTGTGATGTTTCTTCTTTAAAACAACTTTAGTTTGAGGTTACCTGGCATTACTGGTCATCTGAAACATTATCTAACATGAGAGACAAGACAAACAGTATTTTAAAAGGTTTTGCACTGAATACTACTCTTAAAATATTTTGGTTGTTTTAATCTAAAAGAAAATCGTCTGGTGTTATTTTTTTCAATGTTTTATAAAAACGAAATTTTTTTATTTTATCACCAGATCTAGGCTGTTTTTAAAGCTAGATTTTCGATTTCTGTCGTTAGTCGCATCAGTTAGGCTGTATGTTTTGTGTAAAGTCTTGGTTATAACAGTCTCAACATGTAGATAGGATTGATTAATACGAAATATCATCGAATGATTTTTTTTTTGCTTTCCTTGTTTCGATGACGTATCAACTTTCGTTGATTATTTAAAGTCATCATTGCAGAGGAAAAGTAGTGATACTATTTTATACATAACTGGAGAATAAAGAGAGTTCATGCCTTTCCTAAGGGTATCAAGTCTAAATGGATAAGTATGAACGGCAAAATACAAGCATAAACTCACATGGATTGCATAAAGAGTTCAGTTCGAAGGTTCCTATTGGCTGAGTGGGTTAAGTTTCGCCAATGGCCCGGGGGACTGGGGTTCAATCTCAGGTGAAATACTACCAAAGACTAAAAGATGGTACTTGATACCTCCTTGCTTAGCATTCAAAATTATAAGGTATGTATCAAGGGTAAAGTTGAGTAATCCACGGAAAGGAGTTGTGCCAGTATAATAGCCATTGAAAATGAGGCCCTCGGGACGCCCTTGACTACAGTCGCCCAATTTTGCTTTTTTATATACAAATATATATGTATACATACACGAAAGGATGCTGAAAAGTTCCCTGCCCAACTAAGAAGACAATGAACTATATCCATGAAGCATAAATTCAATTCCATATATTCGGTACTTCTACACGCTTGGCAAATCGTTTTTTTTAAGTTTCTTTAAGTTTTTTCAAAGTAACATTAAAGATTTGTCTGTTCATTTGTTTCACTAAACATTATTGCAACTATTTCGATTAGATTAGATTGCTACATGTATTAACTCTACATCTTTTAAATTATTGCATGTGTATTTATTCAAAAGTATGAATTATAATTTTGAAAATTTATGGCTAGAGTTGAATTTCTAACGATACACAACTTAAAATCAAGTACACAAATGTTGACATCATGAATAATATGCCCAAAACATAAATCATTTGTATTTATTTAAACATACACACATAGACAAACTCACATATACACATATGCACACACACACACACACACACACATATATATATATATATATATATATATATATATGTGTGTGTGTGTGTGTAATCACATTTTTACGGCTTTTGAAATATCAAATATTTCATTCTAATGATATTTCTTTTATGCTTACGTAAAATTTAAAACAGATTTTTGTTATTTGTAAATTCTGTTTCAGTTGATTTATAATCACGTCGAATCCGAATCAAAGAATTTTCTTTTTTTTTTTTAATCTTTAAATGTAAATAATGTCAAAATATATTTCAATTTCTTTTTTATCTTTTATCATTATACACGGATTTTTTCGATGGTGATAAGAGGTTCAATCAGTCATTCTATCCCGTAAAGTCCCTGTGAATCATCTCGTGAGTAAGTGTTGTCTAAATATGGTAATGAGGACAAGAAAAGATCAAGATGGCTGGCGACAGAAAAACTCAGAGAGAGATTCAGCTTCAAGAAAATTTAAAAAATTTAGCAATGGCTAATCAGAATTTGGAGCAGATTTTAGGGTTCGTCTTTCTCATGTTCAATGCACTCGTCTACTTTGCGGAGTCATAATACAAGGGTCGGCGAGAAAGTTCACCGGTGAACCCAAATATTCTCAGGGAATAGGACCAAATGAGGTTTATTTTTCAACATTGTCCTCCTTCCGATCCGCCCACTTCTTCGGTTTTGCAGTGATCACATTGATCACAAAATTTGTCAATAGCAGATAGGAACTTTTTAGCCAATGTGATTTTGCACCCAACCTTGGATGCCAAAATTAAACAAGAGGTGAAAAAAAATAAAATAAAGAGAAACGAAAAACGAACATTGTGAAACTTTAGCGCGAAAATTATTTCTGATTCGCTTGCCGAGATTTCCTCGACCTAATAATCTCCATTAACTTAAAACCAATACGATAATTATGAAAAACAAACAGAAGAATTATATTTGTAACGAGTTGGAATACATACCAGGTTAGTGCGTTATTTTGCAATATTTGTTGTCAAAAATTACACTGAACAGTTACGAACGATAACTATTAACTGATAAATCCATATAACAGAAAAAGATTTGCCGATTATATTTATATCATCTTATGAAGTAAATATTCCGCGAAAAAATTCCCGGAGTTTTAAAGAGAAATATTTTAAAAATTTTAATGAATTACTTTAATTGGTATATAAATTTTGCTTTTTAGTTTGTTTTGTTTGTTCTAATTAATCAATAACGCCATGTAATTAATTTATATTTCCTGTCTGAAGAAATAAGGATAAACTTAATAATGTTTAATGAAAGACAACTATTTTTTCAATCAATATTTGAACAATAAAACTCTGCACGGTTAGTGATATCGTTCATAGCTAGCCGATATTTGTGGTTAGAGAATTCCTCTCCAACAAAATTTTATGCAAAACCCCTCCACAGAATCCAGTAAGTATGCATACCAAATCTGGCAATTCTATATAAAAATATCGCTTATTTACAGAGGACAGACAAACAGACTCGTCTCAATTATCAATATAAATTTATCTTTAAAAACTGGTTCATACGTTATGGATGGAAAATATGTTTGATTGATTTTGTTTTTGTTTTTGTTTTGTTTTTACAATTACTCGTCCCTGTTAAGAAAATTATATTTATACCGAAGTGAAACTGACAACCAAATTATTTCTTTTAGACATCTCACAATAATTTAAGGAAGAGATTTTTGTAAGAAGCTGAAATTCATTTTTCGTGTTCTAATCCTTTATTTCTGATTCATTTTAATCAAAATAAGAAAGACTTTTATTTTGGTCGAAGTCCTATCGACATGGTATAAAATGAGCCCAGCACAAAGATAGATAGATAGATAGATAGATAGATAGAGATGAGAGAAGGGTTAACGACACACACATACAACTGCTATATGCATACATAAATACTTGGATGAATGTATACATACAGGAATACATATGATCATACGTAAACACTTACATACAGATATATATTCAGTCATTCATTCTTACAAATGGCTGTAAACACCTTTATTGACGAATTTCTCTTTTATTTGTTGTTTATGCAAAAACAGTCCCCCAAATCCATCGGGCGTAGTAATTTTTCTTTTATAATTTGTACGTATATAATTTATGTAAACCCGGTTCATGTAAAGTTTACTAAAATGAAAGAATTCTTAAACATTTGCAACGTAGGTGATTATTCACTATGACTGTTTTGATAATGCATGAATCTAGAAAAGAAAGAGATTGACAAAAAAGGAAAAAGTATTTCGAGGATTAGAGCTTGGGTGGAAGATCTATTAAGAGTCATACTGACGTACGTCCTTCCAATCGATCTATTTCTTTTAAAACTACTTAAAAATTCCTCAGAGTT
This sequence comes from Sepioteuthis lessoniana, assembly GCA_963585895.1. NCBI lineage: Eukaryota > Metazoa > Mollusca > Cephalopoda > Myopsida > Loliginidae > Sepioteuthis > Sepioteuthis lessoniana. The sequence continues at coordinate 76,439,209 of OY757928.1, forward strand.
TTTTTCGTCCTCATCAATAATTCAGATCAAATAAACTTAATGACAGTTCTATCAAAATGTTTTAAAATCAAAATAAGCCATCTCGAAGGCGCCTTAATGAGAAGAAGCGAAAAAGATTTCCTTTAAAATGTTTGCTAAACAATTTTTTGTTTGATCCATCAATCTAAATCTCCCGAAGATTTTAGAGGCACGATGCCAACGACCAATGCAATTAATTTCCAATTCAACGCCTAATTTAGGCTCAAAATTCACACGAAACCTGTTTTAATTATATTTCTTTGTCAGCCTTGTTGTCTTTATTTAAATATACTTCCTCCGAAATGGCTTTCAGTTGACCTCAACTTGATTTTTTTTTTCGTCTCTTAGCTGTTGTAATATTAGCCATTAAAGCCTGGTTATCAGCGAATTTAAATTGAAGACATTGGTTGAAAATAAGGACTTGTCTAATTTCTCTGACTCGCTGAAAAATTCTTCTAAAAAAGAACGATACTATTTTCTTGAAGATCATGTCATAAATGATATATTATAAACAATAAATATAATCAAAATTATATTTATCGACCTATTCATAATTGCATAATAGTTATATCTTGGAAAATAAACGCACACGCACACGCATATTCACACATTGAGGGTGACAGAAAATAAACACCCACGCACACGCACACGCACACGCATATGCACACATTAATTGCTATATGAACCACAGAAAAATACTCCTTGCTGTTTATTCGCGAATAATGCAAATATTTTAGATGAAGAAATGTCTTCCCTAGAAATTATTTTTCATTTTTTCTGATCCATATTGTTTCCTCGTTGTCTTAGTTTCACGGTCCCATTGAAATTGCCATAAAAAGAACTAAAAAATTAAATGAAATAAAATTCTACTAAAGATTATTATTTCATTCTTTGTGAACTTTCCCTGAAGTCTTAGTGACAACAAGTCTTCTCAGATCACCAGGACTCTTCTGAGTATTCGAACCCATATTAACAATGCTGTGGTCGGTATGGTCTCAAGTCTTCCACTGATTTTTAATTTCTCTAGTCTCCTTTCCAAGCCTTGTTCCACGTGCACAAACTACAATCATTCTGACGAGTTTTTCTTACCAGTGTTAGTTGGTGGTCTTTCACTGGAGTCTGACAGAATGCAAATTTCCTCGGATCTCTAGGTATTACTCTCAGTATTCTAGCCGATTTTAACAACGCTGTAATCTAGATTGTCTCGATTCTTCATTTGATTTCTGATTCCTCCAATCTTTTATCAAAGGCTTTGGGGGGATCGCTCCAAGTGCGCCAACTATTATCGGTATTACTGTTACCCTCATATTTAACTGCATTTTAGTTTTCTGGCAGGGTCTAAGTACGGTCTCCTTTTTCACTTTTTCTTTTTAACTTTTACTTTGGGTCCACTGGGACAGTAAAATCCACTAACGGGCAAGTTCTCTTTTTTTATTTTTTTTCTTTGTTAATTATCACTAGGTTTGGTCTTCAGTCCGGGATCGGGTAATCCATTTTTTTATGTGTCTCATTCTCTAGAATGGATTCTTATTTGCGAAAATACCATTTAGTTGATGGTTAAATTTTATTTTCTTGCGCAATTCCCTGTGAATCACCTTCCTCACTCACTTGAGCCTTGTCTTGTACTCCTTTTCTGTCAGTTTTTTGCGTTCACTTATTTTTCCTATCCAGTCTTATCTAGTCTTTTTATTTTATTTTCAGCAGTTTTCTGCGTTTGATTGTTATGTGATTAACTGTTTCATCGCCGTAACCACATAATTGATTATTGGGATTTTGTTGTGTATTACCAATTTTATGCTTTGATATTATTAGTCTTTATGAAATTTTGTGCTGCAATTAATTAAGATTCATTTTCTCTCTTGACGTTTCCCTTTCTTAGTCATGTCCAGCTCATCCCATGTGCAATTTCTTTAGTTTGTTATGTATTTTTCTTCCCCCTTTTAGTTTCCTTGATTTTTTGTTTGTTTGTTGTTTTCCTGTTTGTCCTAAAGCTATTTCTGTTGATGTCGCTGTTCCTACAGTAATCGGTCTTTTCTTGCTGGTTTTTCAATATTCTTCTGATCCCTGATTTGTTGCATCTTAATTCCGATGAGTCCTCTTCCTCAATTTTTTCTTGACACATAGAGTCTGTCACTGTTTTCCCTCGGATGTAAAGCCTCCTACATCGTCACCAATTTCCTTGTTTTGTTGTTCATTTGTGTGAGTTCCTCTTTTGTCCAAAGCATCTTATTAAAAAATCTTCCCAGGTAATTATTCCTTTGATTAGATTTTTGCTTTAGAATTTGGTTTCGAGAAGTTTTCTTTTTTTGCGGTATTATTTTCGTACTTTTTCTTTTACCTCCGTCTGCTTCTTATATTCTCAGATATTAGTAATTTTTTTCGCAGCGCCCTGATTTTTTTCCTGACTGGTTAGATCTATTACGAACACATAATTGACATTCTCTTGTGGATGCCTGTACATGGACACACCAGTGTTGGTCAACCAGGAAAAAATTACGTATATCAACTCTGTGTTGACACTGAATGCTCTCTAGAGGACCTGCCAAAAGTGATGGCAGATAGGGACAGATGGCAAGGAATAGTCGAGGGAATCTGTGGTATTAGCATGAATTAATGATCGTCATAATGATTCCTTCTGTTCTTTCTCTTTTTTCTTTTTATAAGCATAGCACATTTTTCGATTCCAAATTCCATTCCAATATTTTGACTGTCGGTTCTTATTGTTTCTAAGACAATTTCTAGTTCTTTGTTATTCTTAGTATTGTATAGTTGTAAGGAAGAGATACACAGTGTAATAGAGTTAATTATTTATTAACTGAAGCGGTACAGTCCAACAAATATTATAAGTCTCACGCTGTGGGTGTTACGTCCGAAGTTGGTCTTACTACTAACCGAGATCTCTCAGTACCGACGTGCTTAAGAAACACGACGTCTTTTATACCTCCAAGATACCTGAGGTCACATGGTACGGAACACTATACAACACTAAGGAAATATCTTAATATTATCCATGTATATGACGTGGCTCATCTTTACCTGCAACTTTGTAAATTTGTAGCCTCCTCTGCATTCTCTTTGTATATAATTGAGGGAGATCATTGCTATTAAAAATAGTAGTAGTAGTAGTAGTAGTGCGTTTCCCAGGAGATTTTGCTCTTTGGATTTTTACCTCTGTTAGGATTTGTTCTTCTACTATTGCTTTCACTCTCCAGTTTTCCATTGCTCTCGTGATGAAGCTTATGATTTCTTCTGATATCATCGAACATTTTCTGAATTCAATTATCCATTAAAGTCGTTTCATCTAAAAACAAAACTGGATAAAATATAAGACAATTACAGCTTGAATAAAATAATAGGAAGCTGAGAGTAATCGACAAAAAAGACTAAAGAATATTTTAAATGTTTAGATTTGTCAATGGTTTCTTGTAGCTCAAACAAAGCAGTTAGTGCGTTTATAATACTTCCTAGAGGCAATGCGAAGGTGAATTCAAACTTCAGAAAAAATTATTCTGTATTATTTCCAGCCTGCACTGCTTTCTTGTTGTAGTTTGATGGCCGATAAGCAGAGATAAGATATCAAATTAAATACAAGTAAAAATTGGTATCAATAATAATAATAATAATAGTGGCGTAAAGATTCTTCAAAAGAAGAAACTTAATATGACCAACAATCACTATTATTTGTTTTGCTTACATAAAATGACTGATATCTCAGTACGAAAGTCATTGAAGTCAGTGGTTGAAAAAAAAAAAACATCAATGGCAAATCATAAAATCTGTTAAATAGAATTAATGGTCGATTCAAAAGAGATGCAAACTGCAATGTCATAGTTTCGTTGTCTAGTGCAATTTGATGGTGTTGTTGACAAAAGTTCTTCTGAGACGTTCGGTTTCTGCGACGAAGCCATAGCAAAACATCGCGCACCAAAAATTTAGATGGCTTGCATCAAATTCTGTAAGGGTTAGGGACAAGTGTGACAGCATTTCTAGAAGTATAATTAAAAAGTAATGGCAAGGGAGATACAAGGGTTTTTTTGGCAAACCTCTCAACTCGTTCGAGTTTGAAGTGGAGCAGAAGACTCGGGAGTTTAATTTATCTAGAGTGTTTCCTAACAGGACACAGCGGTCATGGCTTAGCTCGACGAAACGAGAAAGAGTTTCAAAATGAAATCATTGATATTTGCGAATCAGTAGCAGTAGTTTAAAAAAGGACAAACTCTACGACAGTTCTGCATTGTATCTAAATTTCATCGAGTAAAAACGGTAGTAAGAAATCATAAAAAATACAGTGGATTCGATTATGATTCTACCGATAAAGTCAGTAACCAACTGCTGATGGACAGAATTTCTCAAATGCAAACCATAAATTTAATGATTATAAATTTATATACCTCAACATCAACCGTCTTTTGCTGAAATGTTCATTATGTCTTTATACATAATCGTAAACTGGCAAAAATGGTACATTATATTAATAATCTTTAAGGCAATACGCTAAAATGCTCTTAAAGAATGATATAATTTTCATTTCAATTTGTAGCGGAATATTTTGTGGAGCCTCAGTTTGAGCTGAATGAGACTTTTATCATGCATATTTTCAACATTATATAGATAACTTTGAAATATGAATTAGAATCAAATAGAAACTAAATGGGTTTATGGATCATCTTGTATTCAATAATTTTCGCAACTCAAATTGTTGATATTTGTTTATGCTTATATCACTTTCGCACATTGGTTCAGTGAAAAAAAAATTGCTAGATTTTTGTTTCTTTAAATTAGGTTCAATTTTTTGGCTTGGATAGAATGAAAAGGAACTGACCTTGAGATAAACTCTAATATTCAGCTAACATAGAAGAATAGAATGCTGAAAAGGAAAAATGGAAAAGAGAAACAAGAGAAGAAATAGAACAATCAAATAAGAAAAGCATTAGAACTCTTGGAGAGGGAAACTACAAGAATTTGGAAGTATTGGAAGCAGTCACCATCAAACAAGTGGAGACGAAGTAAAAATTAGAAAAGAATTCCTCAGAAAAACGGGAAACCTTCTCAAAACCAATCTCTGCAGCAGAAATCTCTTTAAAGAAATAAATACCACAGCAAAAAATGGTCCCGAATATCTTACAATCGGGACGATTGTAAGATATTCGGGACCATTTTTAGAATGGACAAATGAAGAAATAACGTTATTATTGATATTTCAAATACCAAACTGAGAAAATTGCACACGAGATACCTGGGCATAGCTACGAAGGGGAAACCTTAAGAGAAAAATTAAATCTATTTTGAAAGCAACACAAAATAGTATAATAATGATTACACAAAACCGAAAAGGGATCGAACCAAACTGAATAGCAAGAGTAGTTTAATGCAGCAAACTAGTATAAATTGAGTAGAAGACTGACACCATTGTGCGAAAGATTCAAATTTGACCATCCTAGAAAATGGTGTAAACCAAACCAGAATCCTTTTTAGAAGATTAGACCAAAATATAATTCTCTGAGATTTTCAGATATAAACGATCATCCAATCCCGACCAGATAAAACAGACTTAGTGTTAATTAACAAGAAAAAAGAACTTTTCATCGAGTAGATTTTGCTTCTCTGACGAACCTGGGAGCAAAAAGATAAACAAATGCTTAAAACTTGCCAAGTAGCTGGAAAAGTTGTTGAATACGAGGGTGGGGGGATATCAACTGGAATTCGCGCACTTGGAACAATCTCTAAAAATCTGAAATCTGAAAAGACGGTACGAATGGGAAATTGGAGAAAGAATTGAGACCATACAAACCACAGGATTGTTAAGATCGATCAAATTACTTAGGAGAGTCCTGGACACCTGAAGAGAATTGTCACACAGAGTCTTGTGAAACACCACGTACAAATTCTCACAAGGAGTAGATTAATAGAAGAAGAAGAAGAAGAAGAAGAAGAAGAAGAAGAAGAAGAAGAAGAAGAAGAATCAGTTATGATCGTTCAGGACAAATGTTCAATTTAATTATTCTAATGGCGAATTTTTTTATTTCTTTTTTTTTCTTTTTGTTCCAACGTTTCTTTTTTACGTAATTTCATTTGTAAAAAATGTCATAAAAATGGGGTAGAAAAAATACAAAGAGCCTTCAATTTTAATCAACTTTTTATGACTATGGCTTCCTCACTTTTAAAAATCTGTTTTGAAAAAATGTAAATTTTTATTTTGGAGAAAATCATAGCTGAAGATAAAAAAAAAAATGAATATTCGATACTATTTAATGATTATCTTAATCTTTATGTTTAATCTAGGAATTTCTTATTTTTCTAATCTTTATGTTTAATCTGGGAAAATCTTTATCTTTTTAATCTTTATGTTTAATCTAAAAAATATTTATTTTTTTAATCTTTATGTTTAATCTGGGAAAATCTTTATTTTTTAAATTTTTATGTTTAATCTGGGAAAATCTTTATTTTTTTAATCTTTATGTTTAATCTAAAAAAAATTAATTTTTTAATCTTTATGTTTAATCTAGGAAAATCTTTATCTTTTTAATCTTTATGTTTAATCTGGGAAATTCTTTATCTTTTTAATCTTTATGCTTCATCATCATCATCATATCGTGCTGGCAGCACGGATATCCCTGACCCTCTCTCGCCACTCCTCCCTATCGTTCATCGCCCTAGGTAGGTCTTCAGGACAACAGCCTGTATCCTCACATAGCTGCTGAATGTACGTTCGTGCTGGTCGTCCTGCTTTTGCGCGGCCGTGTGTGGGGATCCATAAGAGTACATCTCTTATGAGTTCATCTCTGCTTCTCCAGCAATGTCCTGCATGTCTGGTTCGTCTAACTTGAATAGTTTTCGTGATAGGGGGCAGGTGGCCGTACAGTTGGTGTCTTGTGGGGTGTTGCTGCCAGGACTTGTTGAGGATTGCACGCAGCATTCTTGTGTAATTGCCATCTAGTTTCTTCTCCAGCCGTTTTGTTAGCGTCCATGTAGTGCATCCATATAGCAGTATCGATGTGGCCGCTGCCTGGAAGAAACTGCGTTTCATTTTATCGGTTAGGTCTGATTTCCATATAGTCGATAGCCTATTGATAGCTGTCCATGCTTTCGTTAACCTCGTTTCGATGTCCTTTTCGGTTGATTCGACGCTGCTTCCTAGGTACGTGAATTTGTCTACTAGTTTAAGAGGGGTTCCTTCTAGAGTGGAGATGTCCCCCGTTTGGTTATAGCACATATATTCCGTTTTGTGTGCATTAACATGGAGGCCTATGCTTGCTGCTGCTCGTTCCAGGCTATGCAGAAGTGTTTCGGCTTGGTCAGGTGTATTTGCCAGTATCGCTATGTCATCGGCGTAGTCGGCGTCGGTAATTGTTGTTGCGGGGTATCTTCTGGGAAAATCTTTATTTTTTTAATCTTTATGTTTAATCTCGGAAAATCGCTGAAGCATGAGTTTCAACGTCGGTAATGGTTTGCAAAATTTCCAAAAAGTATTTATGTGGTTAAGTATAATGTGGAAGATTACGTATATATATATACGGGTTTCGATCCCGGCTTAAGGCGTCCTGCGTGTCTAGCCACACTGAAGAGTTCTGATAGAACGAAACAGTCTGTCTGTGGATGACAATATATATATATATATATATATATATATGTGTGTGTGTGTGTGTGTGTGTGTGTGTGTGTGTGTGTGTGTGTGTGTGTGTGTGTGTGTGTGTGTGAAAGAGAGAGCGTCAGAGAGAGAGAGAGAGAGAGAGAGAGAGAGAAAGAGAGAGTTTATAAGTCACGCAAACTGGTTACGTGACTTGATAATGAAAAAAGCCGATTTTATAGTGACAGAAGGTAATCTGTTATAGATTCCTCTGGTTAGGTAGAAATTACATTTTATATTATGGAAAGTTTTATCAATAGAAGCTCACAGCTATTTCATAGTAAGTAGAATGTTTTCAATATTTGAAAGAAGAACATTTTTCTCTGAAAAGCTTTGATCTCTATTCGAGAAATAATGTGTTAAAGAAACATTCTAATTTCAGTTGACTCTGTAAATGAATAAATTTTAAATGATATATCTTTAAATATATTTTTACATATCAAAATTAGTTTTATCTATTATAACTGTCTTCATTCATCGAAAGGTTACAATGAGTTATCTTTACTTAATTTTAACCTGTAGTTAAAGTTGATAACCAGAAAATACTGAATATAAATTTTAAAAACTGAAAAGCATGATGTTTTTTATATAATAAATCGAATATAACGCAAAATTACTATCATTGTTTTTGCCGGCGCGTGTCAACTCGTATTAGTGTTTAGATATGACTTAATACTAGTAAGTAAAGTAAAGTAGGCGACCATAGTCGAGGGTGACCCGAAGGCTCCCTTTTCGATAGCTTACTACACTGACGCTCAAAATTGGAAGAGATCAATAATCTGAATCAGGCAGCAAAAATTTTAGGTTTTATCAAAATTTAATTATACTTATTATAACAGAATTCTATTTTGAAGAGAATTAGTTGATGATTTAGATTTCTTTTTCTACAATTAATAATAAATAGTTCGTGTCCAAACCGATCGTGGAGATTCTATGTAACATGGATCTTAAAATAACTAGCAATTTATTTTCATCATCAAATCACAGATTAAAAATGTATGTGGCTTTTAATTTACTTTTTATTATTTCTTGGATAATATTTTTCGTAAGTTGGATTTCCAAATAATCTTTATTCGCTTTATTCACTTATAAGACAAATTTAGATGAAACAGAAGTTACGAGGTGCATACGAGAAGTTTCCAGACTTTATTCGTAAGAGCATTTAAAATTGTCGTAGACTCTTGAAAATTCAGTATGTTATTACAATCCTTCTAATGAGATGACTTACTAATTTTTATGATTTCAGGTTCAAATAAACAGCTACTGCATGAATTGGAATACACCCTACTAAAGCCTGATTGTCACAGCTGGTGAATTTCAAAAATGCAATCTGATACTTTAGAAGAACGATATGCAATAAAATTGTGTTTTAAACTTGGAAAAAATGCCACAGAAACGTATGGAATGCTTCAGATTGCTTTTCAACAATCTTACATGAATAGAGCATCAGTTTTTGAGTGTGATAAGAGATTCAAGGAAGGCAGGGAGTCTGTGAGGGAGGATGAGAGGTGTGGGAGGAGTAAGGAAGTCAATACACCAGAGTTGATTGGCCAGAGGGTTAGGGTTATGGTTAGGGTTACTATGTAGAGCTTTTAAGGGAGTCCATGAAGAGATTCCTAGGGAAGAGGCCAGCACCCTTCAAAACGGGTCAGTGGCATTTCCCCCAGGACAATACACCAGTCCACAACTCCATCCTTGTCACAGACTATTTGACCAAGATGGGCATCAACACAGTTCGTCACCCTCCCTATAGTCCAGACCTTGCTCCCTGTGACTTTTGGTTATTCCCTATGCTCAGAGGCTGTCGTTATGAGACAATTGAAGAGCTGAAAGAGGCTGTGACGAAGGTCATTGACACGCTCACTCAAGAGGACTTCCATGGGGCCTTCCAGAAGTTGTTGGAACGGTACAACAAGTGCATTGCAGCCGGAGGCGATTACTTCGAAGGGGACTAGAGTTTCATGTGTGTACTATCCATAAAACTGCCCATACGAAAAAAGGCTGGAAACTTATCGTATACACCTCGTATATCTCGATGGCGATGAAAACTTGCATTAATCTCATAACAGATTAATGCAAGTTTTCATCGCCATCTTCGTCTCGGCGTTAGGAAAATTTTATAAGTTACTTTGAAATTTAATCAGCTTTTTATTGCTTTATGTTCATACTTTTTAAGAATCGTTCCGAAAAAGTGAATACCTTTTTTTGGTTAACATTATATCCGAATATAAATTGTACAATCGATACTGTTTAATTTTCATATTTTATCTCGGGAAAGATTCAGTGAAAATTAAGCAATGGGTTTGTTACGAGAGTGGTGCAGTAGGTGTAAGTACATGTCAAGTATGGCTTACAAATTAAGAAAAGGTTTTTTGAGTTGAAGATTTCTGAAGTTAAAAACTATTAAACCGGGGAATTTTATTTAAGAAGGTTTCATCACATGAAATTACAAAAATAAAATAGATGTACATAAATCAGTTTGTAAGCGTTTGGAAAACTCCCGGAATAAGGAAATTTATTCTCTATTGATGGAAAGGAACATTGGTCACTTTTGGAACACTCGTCTTTTGATTCTTGCTAGACTAAGAAAATAATTCACTTTTCAACAAAATTATTACAAACAAAGCAAATAGATTTATTTCCAAATTCTAAAATGTATTTAGAATTGTTGAACAATCAAAACAAATTCTTCTAAGAGAGTTGAGAAATGAAAATCCAGAAAATTTTTGCTTAAATTAAATTGTTGGTTTTTGTTTGAATTTCTCTGATGAAGAAGTATCATTATTATCAATTGTTCCACTTAAACTAGTGTCCTTATCTTGGTTGTTAGTATAATCACAACATTTCTACAATCTGTCATAGTTCAACGGTTTAGTGTATAAAAGTATGATTTAAAATATATCTTGTTTGCTAATGTTAGCTATTTCAGTGTCTGTGTTAGGTAATGCAATATATACATTGAAGGATGAATTAACTGTAAAGAATTGACTGATTAGCTTGGACAGTTGAATGAAGTTTTAATTCGAAATTACCAGAAGGTTATCGACTATAATAGACACCTAAAGTCTATTGCATTTTCCTGCCGTGTATGAGGGCTAAAATTTAAGTATATTATTGCATTGGCAATAGGTAATATAAGCATTTCAATGAAAGTGGTTTGGAAAATAACTAGATTCCACTACGTTGTAAGACATCTTGGAAGTATTTGTCAATGTATACATAGAACAGATCAATGAAAGTTGTATATTTAAGATAGAAACTTTTAAGAACGTCTTTTTCTGATTTACACTTGCGAAAACAATCAATTATTATAATGTTCTTACGTGTCACGCATCTTTTACCGATTTGACGCATTTTAATCACTTTTTGTTTATTTTCCTTCAATCGATGCCTTTATTCTTGCGATGACATTTTTCATACTGCATTTATTGATCGCGAAAATCCGTCTTAAAAGATTTGAAAAAGACAAGAAAACAGTTTCGCGTTGCTTTCGTTTATTCCACGTTTTAATCGGGTTTAAATCGTGAAATAAACCTGATTTCGTTGAGCCAGCTTAAATTGTATTAAATGCCTTAAGGAACTTAAATATTTTCTGGATATATCAGCAAACTTTTTCTAAACAATGACGACATATATTCAAATTCCTTTCAGTAACTGAAACGGTCTAATAACTTGGAAATTATTACAATAAAAGAAAATCGAGCAATCACGTTTAGATGATTTAAAGAAAATAATTTTTATATTAGATCTTTCGCTAATTCTTCTTTCTAATTATATAAATTTTATGAAAATTGATTTAACCATGATATATAATTGAATTACTTTTTGTCAGTAAGTGTCGTTTTTTTTTTCGTTAAGTACGTGGTCATAGCTAATTGCTTCAAATCTCATGTCAAATACTATCAAATAAAAAAGCATTTGATAAACTTAAACCCTAGATCCTGCTACGTGTTAATGAATTCAACGAATTTTTTTGATGATTTAAGAAGGAAAAGTTGGATTTTTGTATTAAATTAAGCTTATGTACATTTTTCGAGTCTCTCTACAGGATTTGTGCTAAGGTGTTTGACAAAACCTATTCTGCGATTGGTTACCAAATTGAGTAATTCCCCTTAATGTTATCTTGAAGTAGTTGAGGAATTTAGAGATATTCATTTTCTCTTCAAATAATAGTTAGCTGGTAACAACAGCAAGGTACGATCTCTAACTTATTATCAAATGCTCAAGATGGATTACCTTATTACAATAACTCTGCTATTTATCAATAACCAGGGGTGGTAGAACTGGAATCATGCTCTTCTTGAGAGGTTTAGAATAAAGTGAACACAAACTGTTTCAGTTGGATTTTTATCTCGGTTCACCGATTCCATCCTCCGGACTGTTAACCATTAGACAAGAATATTTACTTTGCGGCGTTTTATAACAAAAAGAAATTTTGTCACAAATAATTGATTTAAATTCATTGTGTTTCAATATAAATAGTGAATAATTTTTTTGCCTAAAAATCAAATCTCTTCTGATTAAAATAAAGATTCATAAATTCTACTTTTAATAAGAGTAAAAAAATTGTTATTCACGAAAATCTAAGAAAATTGATCTCTTTCAAAATTGTACCGTTTAAAATGGAAGCCGATTTGCATTTTCATACCAAATATAACTTGAAATTTTTTTTTCAAACCAATATTATCTACTATAATATAAAATACGATATGACTTCTCTTATACAGTTCTAATTATCGATCACACACTGAGTAATAAGATATTCCCTTCTTATAACACAAGTTATATTCACAATTTAATAATGGCTCATCTTATCATCACAATAGAATTTATCATTATTCAGGCTTTGAATTGCATAATGCTTCAAATTCAACTTTAAAATTTACACAGTTTGGACCAAAATCAAAGGCTGATTGTTTCCACTTCGGCCTTGTTTTAGCAAAATATTTGAAATTACCATGCACCAGGTGTGTTTTCCTTTATTGTATTTTTGTGGATCTATATCTTTAAATTTTTTAAAGACTTAGTTTAGTGGTATTACGAATAGTAGAGGGGGTAAGGAGACTCCTTGGAAGAAGCCGGTTTTTATTTGAACCCCTACCAGACGTTGTTCTCAATCTGTTAGTTCCACTCTCCAGTTTTTCATCACTCTTGCTGGATTACTTTTTTTTGTTTTGTTTTTTTTAGATTTTGAACAATTTTAAACATTTTCATATCTATGGTCGTTTCGTACGCCTTCTTGTAGTTAATCCATGCCAGAGAGCTCATCCCCCGTGTCGGAGGTAACCCTAATGTAATGCTCATGACAATGAAAACACTCAACCAAAATCAACGTGGGACTCAAATGATAAATTTGACCATCATGATCGCCAGATGAACCCCCTAAGGGCCAACATGAAGGAATTTCATTGCCATCCTTCGAATGTTGGCTATTCTATTTTCGAGTATATAGACAGTAGCTCCCTCTACAATCCCTCTGATTTCCCAACCAGAAAATAATGAAGTAGAGAAGGTTAAAAATAATTACTACATAGTTCTTTTAAAAATAACCCGAAATAAAAAGATTACAAGAACATAAAGATGAAAATATTGGCGGAATCAGCTAAGTTTGCGGAAAAGCAAGTTTTAGGCTAAAGAATGGATTATTCTCGAAGCCTGAAATTCTAAAAATATATGTGGACATGTTATCTGTTAAGAAAATGCTGGAAAAGTTAAGTTTTTAAAGAAGCTGGACAGGGAAAACCACAAATTCTGATGGCCACACATAACAGAATTCAGTAGCGTTATCATTGCAACAATTTTAGCGCCATAAAACAATAAAGAAAATCCTGACTAAATAGAAGAAAATTTTCCTGTTACTTCAGAATCAAAAGGGGAAAAAGTTAAATTAGAAACGGGAAAGGTGAATAAATTGCTAAAACATATTTCACCTGATGATATCACTGATATGAACAATTCAATTTATACAAGAGCAAACGTAGTTATTGGCAAAGTAAGGCATCACAATGAAGAATCAGAAAAAAAAAACAAAAAAAAACAAACAAAAACAAAGATAAAACAGCTGGATTGGAAACAACACAGGTGGAACAAATAAAAAAAAAACTACTTGGAGATGATTTAATAAGAAGAAAAATAAGACTCACAAGAACACGGTGGAATGAAATTGTCGATGATCAATAAAAAGACAGGCGATTCAATTAGGAAAAATAAGAAAAAAATATTGACTTAAAAAGATAAACAAAAAGATAAAGACTTTTGATACAGAATTCAACAATACAAGCAAAATAGGACATTGCAAAATAATAAAAGTGGGTTCTATGAAAAAGTAAACGGAGTTAGCACAAATAAATTCGAGAAACTGGATGAAACCAAAACAAAATTAGAGCAAATTGTTGGAACAGAGACAAGAAAATAATCTGAAAAATGGAAGAATGAATTTCAAGGAATTTAAGGAGGACCGAAAATTGAAATAGATCTTGAATCACTAACAAGAACCCTAAAAAGAATTGTACATTGGAAAGCACAAGGTCATGAGGAAATCTGTGACTTCTGACTTAAACAATTTACAGGGCTTTATGACAGACCAGCTGAACAGCTAAATAGACCGACAAAAGGGAAAAACTACTGTGGTGCAGAAAGGTTTACAAAATGAACTCCCTCCACCAACTATAATGATGGAGAAAATTCTAATTACACTAGATAGTCTCAGACGTCTTTTAAAAGACCAAAAGGAATACCGAAAAAATGACTAGAAACATGAATGACCTACAGTTTTATATAGACGAAAATATACGACAGGAAGGTGTATTATGTGAAACCACAACTCTGCTTTAAAATATTTGAAATCTCCGAACATGTTATCAACTTTATTAAGAGAGGTATGGAAAAGTGGGGAGTGAAACAGCAAGCAAAAAACATCAAGAAGAAATTAAAATACAAAAAGGTATTTTCTCGGTGGACTCATTGTCCATTTCCTATTCGTGTTGGCGATTATACCATTAAATAATACAAAGGCAGAAATATATTCACAAAAGCGAAAAAAAAAACCCATAAATCATCAAATGTACATGAATAACGCCAAACTGTTTGACAAAAACAAAAACGAAATAGAAACACTAATACAAACAAACAGAATCTCCGGTTAAGATAAAGGGATGGAATTTTTAATAGAGAAATACTCGATGCTTTTAATGAATTAGAGGAAAACAGAAAGGATAGAAAAACTCAATCTGGAAAGTATGAAAATGCTTTGAAAGAAAGTTACAAATACTGAGCAATATCAAAAACAGTTACTCTAAAACAAATAGATATGAAAGAAAAAGAGAGAAAAGTTTACCAGAAAAGAACAAGATAGCTATTGAAAACTAAACACTGCAGGAGGAACCTATTGGAAGGAATGAGTACTTGGGTATTTTCTCTTGAAAGATTCTTCGAATCCTTCTTAACCTGAACAAGTAACATCAACCATTGGACGAGAAAATTGATAATGATACATAAGACCTTAAACCAGACGTGGACAGATTATATGTTAAGAGAAAGTTTGGAGAAAGAGGACTACTAGCATTGATGCTTGTGTGAATGCGGCTATTTTGAGACGCGAGAAATATACTAAAATTGCTAAGTTAATAAGAACATCCTTTGACTGCAACTGCTCTAAAAAAAAGTGAGACTAAATTCAGAAGACCAGATCTAATGTTAAATAAGAAGAAAAAAAGGGAACTTGCCTTCGAGTGAATTTTGTTATTCTAGCCAAACATTCAAGGTGAAAATAAAAGATGAAAAAACAATCCCTAAACGCTTGTAAAAGAAACTGGGGAATCTCAAAATCAGGGGAATAATCGAAATCAGACCACGACACTGTTAAAATCGGTTATGATACTTAAAAGAGTCATAGAGATCTGAAGAGACTTGCTGTCATTTAGGATACTTAGGAGAATCCCAGAGATCTGAAGAGACTTGTTTTCACTTAGGATACTCAGGAGAGTCCTAGAGATCTGAAGAGACTTGTTTTCACTTAGGATACTTTGGAGAGTCCTAGAGATCTGAAGAGACTTGTTGTCACTTAGGATACTTAGGAGAGTCTTAGAGATCTGAAGAGACTTGTTGTCACTTAGGATACTTAGGAGAGTCTTAGAGATCTGAAGAAACTTACTGTCACTTAGGATACTTAGGAGAGTCCTAGAGATCTGAAGAAACTTGCTATCAACAAGACTTCAGATAGGGCTGATGTGAAAGACCATAATGAGTGAAATAATAAACTTTGGTCCAGATATTCTCAATAGGATGCTGCATAAGTAGGCAAAAATAATTACAATTTAGAAGATTTTAAAAACTTTTACGACTGTTTTATATATATATATATATATATATATATATATATATATGTGTGTGTGTGTGTGTGTGTGAGGAAAATGATCTAGAGATATTACTTTTCGATTACTCTCCGAAGACCGCCTTGTTACGGACTGCTCTGAGGCAAGAAGTAGATAATACAAAATGATCCTAGCCAGGATCATTTTGACAGGAACTATACTAATTTTGAAATAAATCATGCACTTTGTACATATTTATTAGATAAAATCAAATAAACCTTATATTTGATGAAAGAAATACCGTGTAACCTTATTTCTGAAAAAAAAAAAGAACTCAATTATTTGCTGGCTTATTTTTCCAATATTCTTCCCTTTTTATAAAACGAAATGAATACAATAAAATAAAATAAATCGCTTAAACGTACAGCAAGGCGTTGTTCATGAGACCTAACATCACTGCTTCTTTTTATTTTTCCGTCAAAGTTTTTTCGACGCCAGAGTAAAGGCGAAATGAAATACGT
Source organism: Sepioteuthis lessoniana (assembly GCA_963585895.1). NCBI lineage: Eukaryota > Metazoa > Mollusca > Cephalopoda > Myopsida > Loliginidae > Sepioteuthis > Sepioteuthis lessoniana. Next base: position 76,455,687 of record OY757928.1, read on the forward strand.
GGAAAGCAATTTAATTTGATTTAAGTCCCTTTTTTACCTTGAAGATATAAATTAAAATTAATCTTTTTTTCTAGGAAAGCGAATTATGTCTGTTTCCTTCAATTTTTTGTCATATTCAATTCAATATATATTTCCTATTATTAAAAACAAACCTTCGGTTTTTTATTGTACCGCTCTTATCTTAAGAATTGCACTGTGTGTGTATGCGTTTATGTATGTGTATGTGTTTATGTGTGTGTATATCTGTGTGTCTGTCTGCGTGTGTGTGTATGTCTGTGTGCGTGTATATATTTGTGTCTGTGAGTGTGTGTACTCTGTAGGACTCAAGAAATAATTACAGTTAGCAGCATGAGCATAAATTGCTTTATATGACTCTATTTTATCCGATTTTTGTTATATTTTTACACTTGAAAACATTTTTTCTTCATTCATTTCGTTAATGTTTTTGTTTTTATCATAACGATTTTATTTTAACGATGGACTTCATGTTACACCAACGGTTGCATTTTTGTAGACATTTAATACTAAGTTTCTGATTATCACTATATTGTATTTTAACTTCACAATTGATTATTCATGAATAACTTGAAAGTTCCTTTCGAACTGGATCAAAGATTAGATCTCGTTTTTCCCCCAATCATACTTCAGGTTTTTATTCATGTGTATTGAATTTACTTATGAATAAGAAATAGAATTTCATGCTCACACGTAATCATTGGTGAGCTGTTTTGCTCTGTTTATTTTTATTTACCAATAGAAGACAAGAATATACAGATTATATGCCTTACGTACTGAGTTAGTCGCTCAGATGGCCTGATTCATTCTTATGACGCTAAGCATAGAAAATATTGTGCCTCATGATTGATATAGTTACTGTCTTTATAACTGGTGCAAGGGGTCCGTGTTCAAACACAGATAAAAACCGAGATCTTGAATGTTCATTTAAGTCGGTCAACAAGTTATTGTGTTATTTGAGGGTGGTTACGAATGTTCTTAACTTCACTCAGAAGGTGTCGGAGAAACAAAACAGGTTTTCCCAATTTTTTTTTCAATACAGCCCCTCTTGACATTAATGCACTGGATCCAATGATGTACAAGCATTGCAATCCTATCACGGATTAAGGTAACATCCTGGTTCTTTAATTCATTCACAGCGCATATGACCTAATCGTTGTTTCCAAAATGCCTAACACATAGGGGTAATTTGAGCTTTGGAAACTGGAAGATGTCAGATGGGAATAAGTGAGATGCGTTAGCAATTCAAAGTCATTGTTAGCAGCTTTAGCGACTGCAACCTGATGAGTACGAATGGGTGCATTATCCTGGAGCAAGAGCACACTTGCCCTCAGCTTCCCTCGGCGTTTCGACTTGATTCCTTCTTTCAGTTGTCTTAATTCTGATGCATAGTACTTTCCATTATTAATGTTTCCCTTTGCAGATAGACTATCATTATTACAAAACCAGATGCCATCACTTAGCCAGCAGACACTGCTTACTTGAAAGTCTTCGGGGATCGAAAAGCAGGTTGTTTACATTGTTTACTTTCAATCTTTTTTTCAGGTTCGATTTAATAATCTGCGGTGGAAATTCAAAGGGTTTGTCGGGAAGCGAGTCAAAACGAGTCCTGGAAATTTCACCTTTTTCAGGATTAGCGTTAACATTCTTGGGAGCCATCAATTAAAACAGAGTGGACAGAAACGTTGACATATCTGCTGAACAGTAAAACGTCCGTCATCTAAAATTATACGCTGAATGATATCAACTTGTTCTTCAGTAGTTATAATTTTTGGACGATATGACCTCGGGTCATCTTCTGTGCCGTCCCTACCTCGCTTGAATTCTGAAACCCATTTTACAGTTACATAACAAGAGGTATCCTCCGAAAGTATTAGCACTATATCCTCATTGATTTCTTTGGGTGTCATACATTTTTTTGCCGATACTTTATGACTGCTTGGGCCTCTGTTTTGTCTATTTTTGGATTTTCCAACCACCGCATATTTTATATGGTCATCACTTACACAGAAATAAAAAAGAAAGCAGAAATCTGAATTAGTTTTTCTAGTTTTATTAGACGTGATAGTAACAAACATATTCAACAATAGCTCTTCTTTCTGGGTGAGGCATAGAACTTTTTAAACGAACCTCGTTGATGGCCAGCACAATACAATTATTGAAGGTCTATGTTTCCTGTCTGGCTAATTTCTGTAAATGTAAAGGCATGCACAGTTTGAAAAATAAGAACACACGAAGAAGACAAAATTGAATCCTGAGATCGCGATTGACTGATTGAAATTGAAATTAATCAAATAATAGAAATATAGATTCGTTTTATTAAAAGAAAAATGCTCTTGAAATCTTTTTTGGCAGATGGAAACAGACAAGTTAAAGAATATCTATGTGTCTGAACTTTCATGTGGAAAAGACAATAAATCATAAGCGGGGAAGACAAGACATTTTGAGAGGAATAATTTCACACTACAACAATAAAAAAGTAACTATGTGGATTTTGCAATATTTTTGAAATATCTGATTATTAGAAAATCACTATGAATATCCTGAGGCTCGTTTGTTGAAGATTTCATTCAAGAAAACTTTTTTTTTTTCGTTCAAGGACTGATATTGCCAGGCGTTTGTATTCAGAACATGAATTTGAAAAATAAATGATTCATTTTAAATATATGATGATGAATCGATAAGGTTGTAGTCTAACACAGTTAATAACTGAATTTTGATCTGAAATATTAATGAGGATGCGTTGAATAAAGTGCATTACCAAGAAAGAGGTTTATGTTGACAGCAGAATATTTTTGTATGGAATAAATGCTTTTTTATTAATCGGCTACTGACCTATTGATGACCCAACATCAACCTACGAGATGACAACCAGTTTTGTGATATTTTCTTACTAAATTCAGTATCTTTAGATCAAAATGTATTCCTAATCAATGGAGAACAGAAAAGCTATCATAAATTATTGATGCTTATAGAAAACACGTCTTTTTAGCGGGATTATAAGTTACAAAGCTGATCCTACATTTATCCATCCAGCTTTTTATCGTGGCAATAAAAACAGGCATAACGCCGAACCCTTTTCATGAGGACCTATAAGTTAATAAACATTCTCGAGGGCTTAGCATTTATGATCCACTAGTGACCATTGACCACAACAAATGTAAATAAAGTAATACAACTTTTGAATACTTGATTTCCCCCATGGCTTTTAAGAATATCATCGAAAAGGATTTTTCTTTAGGAAAGTTTTAATGAAATCTCTACTTTATTCATTTATGCAAAAAGATTTGATTTAGGTTATCTGATGGACATAACATGAGGACCCAGTTTAGTATTAACTAAATCTTTATGTCCATCAGATTAATATTGTAAATCAAACCCATTGGTAAAAACTTACTAAAAGAGGGAATTTTCAAAAATCGATATGCTAAAATCATGCTCTGGTATCTCATTACAAAATGCAAAAAAATGTTCTTGTAATAGATCTTACCACCCTTGACTTATGTAATGAAGGAAAATCATTATATATATATATATACATATGTATATATATATATACTGACAAAGAGGATCCAAATTCAAAATGATGAAAAATGATAGCAATACGAATAGAAAAATAGAATATTCAAAGACTGAAAGATTCCCGTGCTGATTTATACAAGGTCGGTATGTTAATTAATGAAACTGATTATGTGAAAAATCTTATAATCAGATCAATTCCAAATCAATTTTATCTCTTCCTTCAAACTAGTTTTCTTTGGAAGACATAATAACGAAGACCTTGTTCCCACACGTAGAAACAGTGATTGATAATTATAACTGACACTGCCAATTCCCAAATGCTGATCGTTAAAGTATGACATTTGAGAATAGAAAATAGTCACAAGTATTTTAGATCAAGGGAGTAAGAGGCCTGTGAAATAGGAGGAATTTTTTCTTCTTCTTCCAAATACCTCCTCAAACAATGTGTCCAAAAAGTAATGAAACTTTTTTTCGAGTTGGCAACTGATTAGTTTAATGTTCAAATCAACACCAATCGTTCACAGTGTCAAACATCGATCTTCGCACTTTTATCGCCTTTTCTACTAAAATGGATTCGTTCATTTTTCACATTCTCTGGAACACTCCGAAACATTTTGAGTCGCGTACCCGAAATATAGATCTTCATTAGCCTGACTTGGCTTAATAACCGTTTCTGTTGCATTTTTCTAAAGTTTTATACAAAAATTTGATCTTGCATTCCATTTTTGAGACATTCTTAATCAATATTACTAAACTGAATGTGAATTCTAATTTGCAAACAAAAACTGAATGGTTTTCCTCCTGTTCAAGTTCAACACAACTAAAACTTATCACCAATTTTTACGAAAATCAGCCTCTTCTTAATTTTCTAGATCAACCTTGTATTTCTAACATTCTCCTAGTTGTTTCTTGAGATTCAGTTTTTTTACACTGTCAATCCTATAACTCTTCTCTCCATTTATCATTTATGTTTCTTCTAGCTGTAAGTTTCCTGAGAAAAATGCAGAAGACGATTTTAATTGTTTGAAAAGAAGAGATTAAGATTATCATCAGAAGAATCATTTTGTATTATAAATCAATGTAACAAGAAATCGAGACTTGATTGCTTTTTTGAACATTAAAAGCCCCTTCCCAGTAATTTCATAATGGAAGAACCATGTACAACTAAGGATGGGATATTATTGTTTAAACGTTAGAATAATATATCGGGGTGTTATCTGCTTGGAACATTACACTCAGCCATCGCCTGCCAATTCCATATTTAACAGTATCTGGGAAAGTCGAGTCTATTACTCGCAATGTTTTCCTCTCGCTGTGTGTCTGGGCGACTGTTCTCAAAGAGGGGAGAAAAGAAGCAGGAGGCAAGCAGGAAAGGAAGTAGTATATATTTACGCCTCATAAGTGCATGGGGCGAATTAAAGAAAAGCAAAAAAGAAAATATATTTGGAAGGGAGTGAGAATGACTCTCAAAGAAAGGATTTTGAAATTACTTTTCACAGACTTTGTACTTAGATTACATACATTTTGCCACTTTGAATTGATACCAAACAAACTTAAAGATAATTCAGATGAAAGGACTTTCTTTAAACAACAAAATATGTTTCATTTAATTACAAATCTGAGTTGTACCAACAACGGTACAAATGAGAAATGTATACATGCCGATAAATCTTCAGTTGAGCCAAAATAGTTACACATCCGGACGGTTGTAAAAAAATAAATGAAATGAAATAAGAAAATAAGAATATTCTAAAACAAGGTTAACCAAGAAGGTAAACATAACACAAAATGTATTTTATTGTGCAGACCTTGAAAATTAAGCATGATGGCTGTTGCTAGAGATTGTCCAGTGAATGCATTCTTCTAAATACACTTCTTTTAGTTGAATAGGAAAATGCTGTCTGAGTGTCAAATCCCTAGAAAATAGGTTTCTATACTTATTTTTATAGGCTTCCGGTCATGAATGGTCAGAAGGCATCAGAAATTGAAAGATACTAAATGTATATGATAAAAGTTCTTCTTTTATTTATTCATTGCTTCTTTGTGTGTATTTGAGGACTATGAAAACACAGATTGCTAATTTTTCGAATCGGAATCTTTTGAAGAACTTAGCATCTCCAACAAAGTTAAATTCTAAGTAAATGCTAAAGCTCATCCAAAAATAAGTGAGAAGGAAAGAAAGGAAATGGCATTCTGAGAGTCAAAATAAAAGAGATTGAAGATCAAAGGAATGAAAGCAAAATATATGCTTCCAACATTCTGGCAGCATCACATTCAGTTTGTGAAATGTTAAGCTCATCAGTGATATATTTCTTCTCAAAACATTAACTTGATACTCTTTCATCGCTTTATTTATTCATTCTTTGCTTTTGTTACTTGACAGATGAAGGCATTGATGTTTATGTAATACTAATGAAAATGATTAATTTCGGATATAATATTAACTAATTTATTTGCGGGATAATTCTTAACTTTTAATTATGAATTTAATAATTAATAAACACATTTATTTATATAGTCGGGGGGGGGGGTTATCGATGCAGTAAGTGGAATCCAAGTTCAAATTCAGGCTGAGGCCGTTTGTGTTTACTTCACGCAAATATTCTTGACATAAATCTACTTCAACGGGGAACGGGGGTGAAAAAAATGAGTTCTCTGGTTTTGGTAAAACGACAGCTCTCAATTTAATTCCCCTGCATCATGAGCCAGCGAAGAAAAGTAAGGAATTCCTCTCCATGTTTTGCTGAAGGTTTGTGGGCTGGAAAATATAAGATGGAAATGAGAGACATACATATATACACACTAAATGGCTACCACTTCGAATTCGAGCATTGCCATAGTATGCCATTATTTTTTAACAATCCAACGATATCAGAAGATTTTTATGGAGACAAAATACTCTCAGGAATCATTCTCATACACCAAAACTCATTTACATTTTCCCTAAAATAACTAAAAAGTCGACAACTTTGAATGCTACTGTGTTTTGTTTTCTTTTTTTTAATCCAGAATATCTTTCTGCTCTAAAGATGCTTTCACATAAACGTGGCATCCATCACTCCCAGTTTTATATCAGCATCTTTCACCTAGATGGATTCTTAATCAAAATCATGGTGTCTCTTACAGTGTGAAGGTGATAGATAGCTTTTTACCCAACAAGAGGGTTCATTTGCCCTTTCATATAAAGTTTACTATTTTCAGTTAATATAATTGGAAGCAGTACTTATTCCAATCAAATGTTTCTCCAAAGGAAGATCAGAGTAAAAGACTTTCTTTTCCTTACAGTTCCTATATATATATATATATATATATATATATATATATATATATATATATATATATATATATATATATACATATATATATATATATATATATATATATCGTCTAAATTTATTTCTATACCAACATCTAGCAATTAAATCACATCTCTGATTTAATAGGTTAACCTGGTAAAAGTATAACATGATTTATATCTTTCCTTTCAGACTCACATTACATCTACCATCAAAGCAGCTCGGAGTAGTTGATCTTTTCAATATTTTCCATTGAATTTTTGGAGTTAAATGCCTATTTTTCAAATTCCGAAAATGTTTGGATAAAGCTGTTTGATTTCTCAAGTGATGTATATCATTTTTAATGTCTGATTTAGGTATATTCAGTATGTTAGCAATATTCTGTTTTGTATGATGTTGATTAATGTCTTGGTTTGGTTACTATCACCCTCAATTGATATGCTGTATTGCAGAGAATGGCTCTGTGTATAATCGGAAACATAAAACTTCGCAAACGTCTTTCTAAATAGTAGAGTATTTTCTGCAAACGACATTAATTTTTTTAAGTCTTAGTGTCCAGTTTTTATTTTTCTTGAAATAAAATTCGCTTGTCATTTTTTCAAGTGGCTGAATGAAGTTACTGAAAAGCAAACGCTTTTGATTACATCTAACGACAAAAATACGGCGAGTTGTTTAGCCAACTCGACATATAATTCCCATTGGGTGACCCATACTTCAAGATTTGTGCTAAACAAAGTTCAGATAAGTGAATGTCTACTCATATGTTGTTCCTTTAACAGTATTCTTGAAATTTTTAGTCCTCGAAAATGGAATTAACCTTTATTGTTTGAAATGAATTTGAGAATATAAAATGGAAATAAAGTGATATGGACTGTTCTTATTATAAAGAACTGGACATACTATCATATAATTACATATTCAGGTTTTTTTTTACTGTGTTATCACATCTACATTTAAACTGCATTGCACATAAAACTACTCCTCTCCTGTAATAGAAATTAGATTTAGTGCATGAAATATTCATATAAATTTAACTATGATCATATGATAGACTATATTCTTGTAAATTGATTACCATATGAAAAGTTAAATAAAGTTGTATTCGAGTGTAAGCTGTTTCTGAGTTATTTTCTGATTTTTACAAAAGATATCGACTTTATTCTTAAATCTGTTTATAATTACCATCATGATGGGTGTCTATATCAATAGAAAAAATGTGAAATGATATGAGTGTATTCAGATATTATCTTATTCTTTGTGCACTACGGAGTTATGAACAGTTTTAATTCATATTAAATAAATTTATGCGTCGAATCTATAAATTTGATATTTGTCTTCTTTAAGATGTTGAGAATTTAATGTGAACATATTTATTTTTATATTCTAAAACACATAACATATTTATAAACGTTAAAGCTTAATGAAAGAAGGAAACGGTGCAGAATGAGATTCCTGGATACAAAATAAAATAAAATTGTATTGAAGATCGAACTGATTAATCAGTAATAATGACGAAGAGGCTTATCACACTACGTCATAGAACAAATAATTACAAGATAATCATCATGAACAATTGAAGTCTGTTGGGCTGTGACCTAAGGTGGCTGACTCCTCATGAAATCTAGACTTGGTACCCATTAAAACATAGTTATTTATACTTTACAATGAGAAAAATAAGAATAAAAAAATATTGCAACAGATGAAAAAAGAATTGTTCCAGCAGTGTATAACACCATTGGTTAAAAGTTCCTTGCTTGGAGGAACTTCGGTTGTTACGACTTGGCGTCGGTCAAAGACAGATTATTCAACGCAATACAAAAAGCGTGAAAAGTGAAGAGACAGAAAAAAAAGCTGCATTGCTAAACTGGTTAAGTATACTGAATATCGTAAAGTGGAAGATAAGGATGGTTAGAAATTCCCTTTTAATCTCATCTCACTGCACCAAGTTCCAGTTATTGTGACTTTACATAATGGAATTTTCTTTTTCTTGGGCTCTTTTTTTTACTCATTTTACAATTTTCTCGTTTGCATTTGTAAATTTCTACTGTCTCTGACACATGATAATGATACCCTAGCAACAAGAACCTTATGCAACATTCCGTGTTGCAGGTAACTCAGGCCAGAGTATTCTAAAGAGGAGTTATTTAAAAATGCCACGTTAAAGACTTTACAACTCTCTCTCTCTTTGCAACATGGTTATTAATGGTGTACATAGCACACGGTGCATGGCACAATTCAGTTGCAATTCAGTTCCTTTGACATAGGGCAGACATACCGTGGTGAGTTTTCGGATTCAATCCTCACAACAGGCGAGTAATATACAGGAATACTTAACACTTGTACCCGGTTATGGCAAACGGAATCAGAACAGGCGACCCAGGTGGTTTCAATAAAGGACGTAGTTCGAAGTTCCGTGAAGGTTCCCGAGTTCGACAAACACATGAAGAAGGCCGGAGGACATATAGGCCGAAACGTTATGGAAATAACAATAAAGATGAAGACAATAGTCCGAAAAACCTTAATGATAAAAAAGATTTCTTGTTTATAACATACTCTGTTTAGTATTTTGTCTAAGTTGAGCTTTTAGATTTTCTTGTACATTTTAACCAAAATACGAATGAATTGGTCTTAGACGAAGAATAAGTCTCATATTATCAACTGATCTAGTGTTTATTCCTTCTGAGAGATACTTACCCATCCAATCATTACTCACTGATGTATTCGAACACGCACCCTTATCTTAGTTTGTTATTATTGTCATAATGTTTCGATCGTTTTACCCTCTGGCCCTCTTTTTGTGTCTGTCGAAGTTAGCTACGTTCTGGGAATTTTTAACAAGACCCTTTATTCAATCCATGAACTGTAAATCGATTGAAGCAAGCCAGTGTCAGAATTTTATCACTGGACCGAGGTTAACATTGTTATCGACACAGACGATGCATAAAGAATGAACGGCTAAATGAGAACTACCTACCCCTGGGGACTGAATAAACGGTTCAGTTCAAAACTTCCAGAAAGTTAACGACAACGACATGCACTTACAGAAGGCCAGAGGGCACAACGGCCGAAACGTTATGACTAAAACTACCGAAATGAAGACAATATTCAGGCAAAATTTGTCCATATAAATCCTTGTTATCTCTCTCTCTCTCTCTCTCTCTCTCCCTCTCTCTCTCTCTCTCTCTCTCTAATATATATATATATATATATGAATCATATGGTAGGTTTGGTCTTTTTTGGTTTTATGCCATATCAACCATTGTAGGTTATTTAATGCTAAATCCATTTTTGTACATATAAACAAATTCCATTTAAAACAATTCAGTTTAGCATAAGTACACAGTTTTGTTCTATTTAACCCATAGATAGGAACCAATCAGGTGCTACGACTCCGAGCCAGAGTGAACCCGGGGAGAATGAAAATGAACGACTACTCCGCATTCCTCAAAGCTCCAGTAATATTGGAGCCTCGCCATCAGTTTGGTGTCATATCCAAGACACTCGTTGGGAGAGTCTTACCCCTATGCAAAGATGCTGTCGGTATATTCTATAAACCCAGCCGACCTGGCAATGAATGTGAGAGTTATATATATATATATATATATATATATATATATATATATATATATATATATATCATTTATTCATTCATTCATTCATTCATTCATTTACACAATCACTTAAAACATTCGGATTTGTTAAAAAAAAATGACGTATCTAACTTGTTCGAATAAAATCATTCATATTTGGTTGGATTTGTGTTTATTTCTTTGCTAAAGAAAAAATATATTAATTATTAATGATTTAAAACTTTAAAATTCAACGTCTGGTTTTAGATTTTATCCAAGCATTCAGACTGGAACTATGTTCTACCAAGATATATTCATGTATCTTATATATAACATGAATAGTCATTACTTATACGCATATACAGTTTTTAAAAGAGATTCCAAGAAATAGCGTGTATAGACATTAAATATGATTTTCTCAGACACATGGACTTATGTTAATCTGTATGTGTGAGTATGTCTATTTGATATAAGTGAAAGTTTTACTGCATTCCGTTTCGTCTGTTCACTCAAATATTACACAAGATTTTATCTCATCAGAGATACTGATTATAATTTCCATTTCGAATATAATTTTCTTTGATTTCGCTTTATCTCTTGCTTGGTCTGTAAGTTATTTCAACAAAATGTTACAACATGTTGAACAGAAATGCAATTTAAGTTTCTTTTGCAAAGGCTTTCCTTAGGGAAAAATTGCTTCAGTTCCATTCAACCGTCGACACATAAAACCTATTTACAGTTTTATGTGCGAGAAATTACATATATGTGAACATGTAAATATATACTGATAGATAGATAGATAGATAGAGTAGTATCACTAACACTTACCCGATGAAGAAAGTGTAAAACTTCAGGTTGGGAATTGTGTGATTTTATTCGTTTCCTTTTTAATAAAATTATTGTTACATTGGTTTTACGATATTTTGTTTTGAGCAATGTTGTAGTTGTTACTGCTGGAACTGCTATATTTATTTTTAAACTGAAGTTCTTTGGTTTTAAACGGATATTATTTGTTTTAAGTTATTTATGAAGGTACTTGCGACATAAAGGTTATCGTCATGGGAAGTGAACTCGCTTACACGAGTTCAAATTTTGAACGAGGCTGTTTGCATTTTACATTGTGCTAATACCACAGAGAAAAGAATGAATCAAGCTATTTTCCTCTCAGCTATGCATAAATAGTAGGGCAATTTTGGGCTCTTTAAACATGTTATGGCAACCAGTCAAGGCGAAAAAAAAAACAAAAAAAAAACATTGAATTCAAACCAAACCTAAAGAGAGATGGTCTCTACTAGGCTGCCAATGGCCCTGGAGTTCCCCGGTCGAGTCATACCAAAGACTCAAAAAAGAGTACTTGATGCCTTCTTGCTTAACACTCAGCATTATTAGGTAAGGATAAAGGGTAAGTGGAGCAATCCAGAGAAATGAGTAGCGACCTCTCCTACACCTCGGTGCAGTAGCTATTGAAAATAGAGTCTTCGGGTCACCCTCGACTACGGTCGGCCAGCCTATATATATTGATGGAAGATAAAATTACAACACCCTGAAAAACGATATTCATGCCAAAAGCGGTAGATATTTAATGTATATTCTGACAAAAGATTCGAACTCTTCAACAATATTGTGACGTATAATATTAATACCATTGCACTAAATCCTTTTATACACAAGAGAGTACTTCTAGAGTAAATTCCTGCACAGAATATTAACATGGGGTCTATGTACACATGATACAGTCTTAATGTTGGAACTTGTGCATGTAATGTATGATTTGTACATGTAATCATTTACTATGATCCAACTTTATTACCTGTTAATTTAATCTTGAATAAATTAAAACACATATTCAGTGTGGTAATTTTATTTTCCTTTAGTGTATGTATTCATATAAAAAGATTGACATCTTAGTCATCAAACTCATACACATATACATACTTATGAATATTTATAGGCATATATTATTCTTATATCGTATATATGAGTCAATATGCCTACTGCATATGTATACTTACTCGTGTATGATAGCGATAATTGTGAACGAAGGAGTAAAACAACACGTGCGATGGCCTTCCTTTCCTAAATATAATAATTCTGCTTTGATAAAAAAAAAGACAAGAGCCAAAATGTGTTTCATGTCTCTAGCATACTCATAAATGTGGGCAGTTTGCTTTATAAGATTTGAAAGATATTTTTTAGGAAGAGATTAAAAGAGAAAGAAAACCAACTGAAAATGGACAAAACAAAGAAGTGTCGCTATTTAAAGAAGAAACAAAGAAAAGTGTGAGAAAAAGAATCTTTAGCAAAATGAATGAAAGAAGAAATATCAACGAGTTTATGACAACAATGATGTTGCAGTTGTTTTGGGAAAATTTTTTTCAGTTTCTTAAATATCAGACTTCTAATATTACAGTTCATTAAATTTATATAAATTTTTCATGTATACCGACGGAAATAAACAGTAAAAGCCGACAATGAAGCAACTCTAAATCTTTTTCAACTAATAACAACTGCACATTCTATCCGATATTTTATTATATTAATCTATTATGTGGATCATATTTGAACAAAGTGTGATGTTATTATTAATGCGTTTTGAAATACTATCATTTATCAGATAATCTACCATGAACTAGACTAGAAAACAGTTAATAGTGAGTTCGATTCGCAATGAAGCCTCCCTACATCTGGCCATCTGCTAAATTAAGCTTAGTAAATAATTACATTTATCAATTAGGCAATAACATCCATTTCTATGATTCTAATTTTTGCATTTAAGCGTGTTTATATTAGAAAATACGCATAAACACTGGTAAACCCGTTGCATTCTTGTAATATTGGTCCATGATGATACAGATGCTTCTATTTAGGAATGAATTAATGATTTTAGTTAGCATTTTATAGTTTACGGAGGCTTTACAAAATTATTATTCAGTTACAAAATGGAGTGTAAATTGCTTTATTTCCTAAAAGCATTTTCTAACTGTATTGCGTTGATAAAAATCTATGATGTACCGTTTTTATTAAGTTAGAGTCATATATATACATGCATACTTATATATATATATATATATATATATATATATATATATATATATATATATATATATATATATATTGTCATCCACAGACAGACTGTTTCGTTGTATCACAAATCTTTAGTGTGGCTAGACACGTAGGACGCTTGAACCTGGGATCGAAACCCACCCAACTTGGACTTAGTATCATACCGCTCACCCATCAAGCGAACCACGTCAGCTCGGTAATTATAAGGCATTATGTAGCAGCATTCGTTTGTTTACATTTTTGCCTTACCGGATACCAGAGTTCTCAGTTCCTTCGAAGAGCTTTGCATTATGCGAGTGGCAGCTGTTACATCCTTTGCCAGAATGCTCATCCCCCAATGGAGGAGTATATATATATATATATATATATATATATAAAAAGAAAAATTGATAACAAGGAAATCGAAGTAGAATGGGAGATTTGTTGAGAAACAAAGTCGACACTATAGCATTTCTGTTCTAATGAACCATCACCGGGACTATGAGGGATGATATTAGTGATGTTAAATTAACGATGGATGTTAAAAAGTGCAAAATACAAAAATCAAGGGAAAATTTGTATAACTAGAAAAAGTTGGACTTTTAATTCATGAATCACTAATTAAATGTCCAACTTTTTCTAATTATACAAATTTTCCTTTGGTTTTTGTATTTTTCACTTTTTAACATCCATCGTTAATTTAACATCACTAATATCATCCCTCATAGTCCTGACTTTTCTTCTCAACAAATCTCCCCTTCTACTTTGATTACCTTGTTATCAATTTTTCTTTATATATTGTCGGATTACACTCCATTATTTACTAACACACACACGCACACACACACACGCATATATATATATATACGCAAAAATAATGAGAATTCACGCAATGTATAGATGGTATTATAACTGAGTAATATTAATCTTCTCTTTACAAATTGAAAATACTCAGAAAGAATTATGTCTAAGTATTTAAACATCAGAGGCTGAATTCTTTTCAAGGAAAAAGAAAAGTGAGCTTTCTGAATATATAAATAAAATTGCAATATATGTAAAGAAATTAAATGGTGAAGTCATTAAAGGAATACAGTCTTGTTACCGTGGAAACGACGATTATCGGGGACACATTGATCTGGATTCAATTTTATACAGCCTTTTATTGATCCACGAAAGATCAAAAACATAACGGATAGAAGACTAATCAGATCTTGTCATACTAAGTGTAAAGTGCTTTTATAAATGGAACATAAACAGTAAACGCTTGTCATACTGATTTTTTTGCTCTTCTTCTCTATTAAGACACCTTCCCACTCACTCTTTCTCTCTCTCTCTCTCTTTCTTTCTCTGTTTCTCTCTCTCTCTCTCGCACACTCATACACACACACACTTCAATGCAAGTATTGTGGTTCATGGTTCTTGTTTTGTTGCTTACAGACTTTGGAAATGTTAATGTCACTTTTACTTTCGATCTTAGATAAATAGTCATCGAAATAGAAATGTTTTCAGTTAATAGATGGCATTTTCTTTAAAAGATGAAAAGACATCTTAAAATCAAAACTACTTTTTAAAGTAAAGTTTTTCCATATTTGGTAGTTTCAGGTGAATATTCTCATATTTATCTATGAATTTATATGTTCAATGAATGGAAATATATTTTTTCATTAAATATACACATATACATGGACAGCATTACGTCAAATATATTAATGATTATTATTTCCAGTGAATATTATTAGATATTTTGGAAAACATTATTTCGACTGATTATGATTTTTTTTATCAACATTCATCTTTCTGATTTTAATGCTGGTATTTTATTAACAATAATTCTGAAAATATGTTTGCAATTACAAAACTGTTAATGTACAAACATAGTTCCCACCATAAATGATGGGATTATTTATGCAAAGATCAACACTTGTGTATGTCTGTCTGTGGCTTTCGAGATGTTGGCATCAGCTGTGTTATTGAGTTGAGAATGCAAATAGGACTGAATTCCTTTCAAATCACTCGCGTAAACAGAAGAAAGAAAGAACAGAAAGTTATTCAAAGAAGGGAGAAGTAAATTCCTCAGATGGCAGTGAATTTTGACTGTAATATCAAAGATAAATGATGATTTTGGTCTTGTTTCGTAACAGAATGAATAATGAAAATTCCATTACAGTAAAAATGTCTTTGAAGATTAAATACGCTTGTTGTAACAGGGGTATTTGATTCATATGCATATTTTCTTACTGGCTATAAAGTATATTAGGACAGAAATTTTATATTAGACAAGTATTGTGGAATACGAAAGACAAGAAATGCATTTCTTTTTCAGTTTCTTTCTTTCTTTCTTTCATTCTGCTTTTTATTTGAATAAGTAACATGACTAGAAGTGTGCGGGTGAATTTTCCTTATTTCACAGTAAATGTATTTTTCAAAACTAAACCTCATCTACATATCCTTCTCATCCATTCTTCAATCTTCCTCAGGAGAAACATCTAAAAGAAAAAAAAAAGTAGTTTCTCTTTTTCTCTCATATTATACAGCTGACGAGGAGTAAAGAAGGGATCGGCTGAAACGTTGTGTTAACAACCTCATAGATATAAAGAAAGGGTTCAATTGTTCTCATGACTTTTGCAATAGTGATGACTCTTCTCAAAATTATCGACGCATTTCTTTTTCTTGGCGTCACTATTTTACTTTGTTGGTGCTAGATTCGTTGTGAAATTTGAAAATAAAAACAATGAAAGAGAAAAAATGATTTAAATTTCAATCAGTATTGTATGTTTTTTTTTTCAAATCTGTAATGTCATTTTAAAACCGTGAGATTTTTCTTCAAAGGCATAAATTCCTCAATAGAAAAATCAGAATCTTTTAAGATTGATCGGGGAAAAAGGTTTCCACATTCTTTTTTGTCTTTTCATACTTATTTCTATAAATCTGTAAAGATCATTAATGATTTTAACACACTGTCATCAGTGAATCTTTAAACTTTTCAACAAAACTAAATCGACAAAAAACACAAACTGAAAAGCAATGGAATAAAGCAAGTTTAGACGCCAACTTAAAAGCAAACTTTATGAAACCTCGAGTTGATACTAAATACTCTAAATATTTTGTATTAAATGAATAGAAAGTTGGAATTCGAATACTAAGCAATTTGTAGTGGCCATATATTAATTCTTTAAGATAAATGTATGATGACTGACCATACGGACACTTGTGTATCTACAGTTGATCAAAGTGAAAGAAAACGACTTTCATTTTTGATAACTTAAAGGTAAAAAATATTTCTACCCTTTAAATTCATGTTCAACAGATATTATTCACCTTTCAATCCTATTCGTCAGTTTAAAAGGATGAAAGTGATAATCTGATATTTGTAACGTCCAAATAATTAGTACCTGAGAAGTATATGAGCCGAACAATTACTTTATGTCCAAGTCTGGCTCAAGGTCCCAGCTGCGGCACAAGCAGATACTTTGGTTTGGTTTGGTTTGGTTTCTTTGTTTTAATGGCATATGAACCTTTGTTGGTTATTTAACGCCAAAGCCATTCTCCTAGAAGAACAGTAGTGATATTATTTAACCCATAGCTGGGAGGATAAGAGGGTTTATACCTTTCCCGGGGGTATTTACCCGAAAGTGACGTAATAGCGTGACTGATGTACGAACTCGCTTACTACGATTCTGCAGTCCATCGCTTTAACCATTACACCACGAGGATACCCCCAGATACTTTGGACGTAAATTTCTATGAGGGTCTTGTCATATAGCTTTCCAAATATAAATAGAAAAATAAGAAAATGGATTATGATTTTTTTCTCGAATGTCAAAATAAGGAAAGTCCTTCATATGAAGTCAGATTGCGTGGGACCTGGAATGGGAGGAGAAAGATATGGTTGCGAGAGAATTTCTTCGCCTTAATATTCTCCTGTCTTACGATATGCTGTCAGATGGAACGCCCTTCACCCTTACCTCATTGTGGTCATTGTATTGCAATGCATAACCTCTCCTCTAGCCTCAGCGAGTTATAGCAGACAAAGTCTTTAATGGAAACTTTCCAAATGGACTGCATATATGCCAAAATGTGCTCAAGAGTGAGTAAATTAGTCTGAGCAGTAGTTCCGATACAACATAATCTTTAAAATTTTTTATTAATTTATTTTCCTAATTTAAAACATAAACGAATAAGATGATGTTATACTCAAAGGGTCATCGAAATTCAGCTTGCCCAGAGCGGCAAGAATCCCTGGCTTTTCTCTGTATATTCCGGGCTACATTAGATTTAGTAAATATTTACGTGAAAAAGGCAAACCAACTTGAAAATTTATAACCTCCTTCATATATGCAAATAAACACCCATCATCCTTAACCTACATGATATTTGTAATAACAAACTCTCGAGAATCTGTTCTGTGTTCACTGTTATAACAGGAATTACACTACGCAGCTACCTCACAAAATAAGACTCTCATCTGAGAAAAATATGACCAAAATTCAACAAAGATGATTAAAAAATATAAAAGAATATCAAAACCAAACTTGCTTCATCCCAAGAAGATAAGATTTGTAGAATAGCGTAATATCATCTTCTGTGAGAAGATTATAAAAGTGTTTATCACAGATCCCATATGGAATATGAGATCGACATTATCTAGAATGAAGTCACAATATTAAATTACAATATTGATATGAAAGAACTGAGGAAAATATGAAAAATAAAAGATTCAACATATATGGCATTGAGAAAAATAACTATTATAAAGTCCATATGGGTTTGTGATACCCCCTTCCAAAAGATACGAGTAGCTTTACCAGGAATCACATATTCATACGTCAGTTAAAAGAAAATTCAAAAAAATGTTTTTCATAATTTATATAACGTGTTTATTTTTTACAATTCCTAATGTTTGTACTTTAATCACTGAAAACTTTTGCTAAAGGATATTAATCATGATGTTTTGGATTATTTTTGGGTTTGTGTATTTCCCAATTTCTCGTCTTAGAGTTTTGAAATTTACTCTAAATTTTGATTTTGGTATTCCATTGTAGAATATCAAGAATAAAATCAGAATCCTGTCTTTTATTCCGTCATTATTCAACAGAATATTATCTTTCTTGAATTTTTTTTTCAAATTTCATAAAAACAAACGAAGTAACAAAGACAGCTAAACTACTAGACACACTCACACATACATGTCACCTGGCCCTTGTGTCAAAATACCGGTCATCCATATCTGGAAGCTGCCACCTCAGGGTGCATCTCCCCTATTACACCTAAAGAAGTAGAATTAGAGTCAGCCTCTTATGCTGCCGGAGCTGAGCAATTTTATCCTTACCGTCATGTACTCATGAGGGGTCCCACATTAAACTTGACCTTGTGTCGCATTCTACCCTCGTGGGAAAGCTGTTACATACATTCGATTGTCAAAACACACACAATGTTGGCATGGCAACCAAAACTTTACAAAATTATATCTACTCTCATGGCAACAAAAATTCACTTGCATTTCTACTTTCTTACTTATATACAAGTAACCAAATTCTATTTTGATATTATAATTTGTTGTATTTCAAAAGCTAAAGTTCTTGTTTATACTTGCGTGTGTTTATGCAAAGTATATAGTGAAAGAATATAAAGCCTATTCCATTATTCATAATTTATTTTTGTGAGACCATCTCTTAACGCATGAAAGGCAGTCTCATTGTAATTTCAAGTCACTTGTCTCAGATAAACTAATTTCATGCTTCTTCTTGTGAGCCTTTCACTAAACATCTATTGAGCTGTTTCCACACATACACTCACAAACACATATACATATATTTACACACACAGATAAACATAAGCAGATACATATACTCGTACATACACATAAACGCAAGAACATACACGTGTATATATACAAACAACACATTTAACGTGGCTGCGTTGCTCCATCGTACGCAATTTGATAGATTGAAGCTATTTGTACATAAAAGCTTCACACCATCTATATATATATATATATATATATATATGTATGTATGCGTACATGGGTGTGTTGTGCTGTGCTACGATGTGTGTGTGTGTGTGTGTGTGTGTGTGTGTGTGTGTGTGCTCCCCGGCCACATAAGCATGATCACGTAAACACATACTAGTATACATTTAAGCGAATATCTGAGAAAATCAAATCAACCAAGACCCACTCGATCTCTTTGCATTGACAAGGCAAAATGCACCTTGGCTAAATTTACATTGGCGCACTTAAGGAAAATGAAATTACTTGGTAGTGTACGTCACGCACGAATGAACTGTTAGAACTTTATTGACGTTTGCTTCGTTAGTCGCTTAATGAACCATTTGAGACGAAGAATGAGAAGCAACAAGATCGGTGAAAGAAAACCACGAAAGCAGATGCACAAGTATCTTTAAATAATCTATTATATGAAAAATATCAACATTGGATTTGATTCCATCGTCTTTCCACACACACACACACACACACACACACACACACACAGACACACACACACACACACACACACACACACACACACACACACACACACACACACTATGGTATGCAGACAACTGTTGAGTAAGTCTGCAGAAGAATGATGATTATAGTTTCATAGGCAAATGCTTTATAAAATTAGATACTCACTTGATACACTAAAATTCTAACGCTGAACCAAGATTAACAAATTTCTGAGGGGATGTCCTCGTGGTGTAATGGTTAAAGCGATAGACTGCGCAATCGTAATAAGCTAGTTCGAACTCCAGTCGTGCTATCACGTTCACTTACTGACAAATACTCTTGGGAAAGGTATGAATTCCCTTATCCTCCCAGCTATGGGTTAAATAGTACTACTGCTGTTCTTCTGGGAGAATGGATTTGGCATTAAATGACCTATGAAAGTTGATATGCCATTAAATAAAGAAACCAAACCGAATTTCTGATTTTCCTATTTTATGTTAGTTTGTTTTTACTTTTTATAGTTTTATAGTATTTTTTATTGTCGATAAGTTCTTGTTGTTTACAATTCTTAATATAAAACCAATTTGTACTTCACCTATTTAAGAGTAAATAAAAAAGAAAAATCATAAGTATGTCATCATCTATGAAGTGAAAAAGCCAAAATTTCGTCACTTTTTAAATCAAAATTGTAACGTGTTCTGGTAGTATCGGCTAGCGAAATACCCTGCGTAGGCCAGACTGAAAATAAGCTAAGAATTCTTTGTAATAAAGTCGTTTTCTGCCTTATTGGATTCCGTGTGAAAAAGCTATTTTAGTTGACTGAAATAAAATGCTTTTTCAATGCGGTAGGTGTCATATACATACGTAAATAAAAAAAAAAGTATACTATTCATATAGATGTCATTTCATCATCCAAGGATACATAATATTTTTAGTTTTTTTGTAAGAACCTAAAGAGTTGTAGGTAACAAAGTGTTTCCATTTCTTGCGAATCCTACATAAATTGTCTATGATTAAAGCATCAGTGAAACTATCAGTCTTCTGCCATTGCTGTGGATAAAACAAATTAGAAAATAACAGAATGGGAGAACTTCCTTCAGCTCCAGTTTGTGACGCGCCAATTCTAACGAATTATCAAATTCGACAGTATAATTTTACTACTTCTGCTTGATTCTTCTGTCCACGTAACGTAGTGGTTAACGTGTTGGACTTCGGTATTTTTGTAAATGGTTTCGAACTCCAATTGGGCTATTACGTTCACTTTCAAACTTATACCCACAGGAAAGGTATGAATCCTTTTATTCCTCATCTACGGGGATGGGGAGCAAGTTAAATAGAATCACTTATGTTCTTCTACAAGACTTTGTGATTAAATAACCCTTGAAGGTTAATATGCCATTAAACAAAGAAACCAACTATCCAACAGATTCATATTAGTATCTGTAGATATTGCCAGTTAATGCTGTTAATATTTGGGTGCTACGTAATGATGCAACAAATTTAGGAGCACTTTTGATATGGGACCGGGCTATTGGCCTAATGAGTAGAGTGTTT
The DNA here is from genome assembly GCA_963585895.1 of Sepioteuthis lessoniana. NCBI lineage: Eukaryota > Metazoa > Mollusca > Cephalopoda > Myopsida > Loliginidae > Sepioteuthis > Sepioteuthis lessoniana. The sequence goes on from OY757928.1 coordinate 76,477,133, forward strand.
GCCAATGATCCAAGAGACCGGGGTTCAATCCCAGGTCGAGTCATACCAAAGACTTAAAAAATGGTAGTCGATGCTGCCTTGCTTAACGCTCAGCATTATAAGGTAATGATCAAGGGTGAAATGGAGCAATCCAGGGAATGGAGTAGCGCCCTCCCCGACACCTCGGGGTAGTAGCTGTTGAAAAGGGAGACTTCGGTTCACCCTCTACTAAGGTCGCCAATTTTACTTTTTGATATCAGTCACTTCATCTGATGTTTTAACTTCTATACTTATCGATGCTGATACTAATTGAAGGTAATTTTTCTAAATAACTTGGAAAAAATGTTTGGAAAACTAACTTGAGAGCGAATGTCTTGTTTGTTGACATTTTGAAGAGTTTAATATTAACAGAAAGATTTGATGCAATAACATCTTTCACAGTTTTCATTAGCTTGTACTTTTTCTTATCACTGCTCATCTGTTTTTGTTTGCTCGCAAATCACGTATACGCTTGACAGTAGAAGGTATTCTAAATGTAGATCATCGGCATCCACAGCATTATAACTGAAAATGTTTTACAATTTAGAAAGACAATGATGAACAAATGTTAACAGTGTGTGTTAATATAAGTCTATTTATATGAGTAACAGGAAATATAAACTAGTAAACAAAAAGAAACTTTGAGAGAAACAAGATGGTAAAACCAGTCGTTTCACTAATTTTTTAAAAAGTATTTCCATAAAATTTTAATGAAAAAGTACAAAAATATTTGGGTGCACTTTATATGAATAAAATAATGCATAAATATTTTTCTATTTACATAGCGTAAATCTAAAATACGTTTTAACAAATAAATCGCAAAAAAAAGTTGCTAAAAAGTTTCAATTTAGGTTACATTGCACTTAAATTTTACTTTTTTTGTGGGGTGAAAATAACAAAGTCGTTACAATTTTGCTAAACAAAGAAGTAGTTTAAAATGCATTATTAAATATCCAGATCTGGGGTATTAATTTATCCTCATCGGATTATTTTAGAAAAAAAATTGATTAAATTATCCAGTTACCGTTGAAAGATATTTGTACATTCAAGATTAAATATGAATTAAAAGGCGTCAAATATGAAGTGTATAAGAAATAGGAATATTATTGCAACGATCATTTTTGAGTTTTCGAAAATTCCCTTGGTGTTTGGTAAACCATAAGACGATAATATAGGACAGAACTTGATAGTTTTTCCAGTTAGTTCAAGAATTTTAAAGACATACTTGACTCATGTGAATTTTAACGTTGTACTTTTTGATCTTCTGTGTCCACTCCACAATTCGACTACAATTAAAACATATAGAAAAAAACAGCACATTTGACACAGATTACTTTTAATATGTTCTGTCTTCTCTTCTCTTCTTCCACATCGTCCTCCCTTTCTTACTCATCTGTCTTCTCTTCTATTCTTCCAAATCGTCTTCCCTTTCCTATTCTTCCGTCTTCTCTTCTTTTCTCTTCTTCCACATCGACTTCCCTTTCCTATACTTCTGTCTTCTCTTCTCTTCTCCCAAATCGTCTTCCCTTTCCTACAGTTCTGTCTTCTCTTCTCTTCTTCCATATCTTCCTGCTTTTCCTATTCTTCACGCTTCTCTTCTCTTCTTCCACATCGTCCTCCCTTTCCTATTCTTCTGTCTTCTCTTCTCTTCTTCCAAATCGTCTTCCCTTTACTACTCTTCTGTCTCCCCTTCTCTTCTTTCAAATTGTCATCCCTTTCTTATTCTTCTATCTTCTCTTCTTCCAAATCGTCCTCCCTTTCTTACTCTTCTGCCTTCTCTTCTATTCTTCCAAATCGTCTTTCCTTTCCTATTCTTCTGTCTTCTCCTCTCTTCTTCCAAATCGTCTTTCCTTTCCTATTCTTCTGTCTTCTCTTCTCTTCTTCCACATCGTCCTCCCTTTCCTATTCTTCTGTTCTTTCTTTTTCCACATCGTCCTCACTTTCCTATTCTTCTATCTTCTCCTCTCTTCTTCCAAATCGTCTTTCCTTTCCTATTCTTCTGTCTTCTCTTCTTCCACATCGTCTTCCCTTTCCCACAGTTCTGTCTTCTCTTCTCTTCTTCCACATCGTCTTCCCTTTCCTACTGTTCTGTCTTCTCTTCTCTTCTTCCACATCGTCCTCCCTTTCCTATTCTTCTGTATTTTTCTTTTTCCACATCGTCCTCACTTTCCTGTTCTTCTGTCTTCTCTTCTCTTCTTCCACATCGTCCTCCCTTTCCTATTCTTCTGTTCTTTCTTTTTCCACATCGTCTTCCCTTTCCTACTGTTCTGTCTTCTCTTCTCTTCTTCCACATCGTCCTCCCTTTCCTATTCTACTGTTCTTTCTTTTTCCACATCGTCCTCACTTTCCTATTCTTCTGTCTTCTCTCTTTTTCCACATCGTTCTCCCTTTCCTATTCTTCTGTCTTTTCTTCTCTTCTTCTACATCATTCTCCCTTTCTTACTCTTCTGTCTTCTCTTCTATTCTTCAAAATCGTCTTCCCTTTCCTATTCTGTTCCCTTCACTTCCCTTCTTCCACATTGATTTCCTTTTCTTACTCTTCTGACTTCTCTTCTCTTCTCTTGTTTCACATCGACTCCCCTTTCCAACTCTTCTGTTTCCTCTTCTTTTCTCTTCTTCCTCCACGACTTCTCCGTCCTATTCTTCTGTCTTCTGTTCACTTCTTCCACATCGTCTTCCCTTTCCTACTCTTCTGTCTTCTCTTCCCTTCTTCCACATCGTCCTCCCCATTATTCTTCTGTCTTCTCTTCTCTTTTTCCATATCGTCCTCCCTTTCCTCTTCTTCTGTCTTTTCTTCATCCAAATCGTCTTCCCTTTCCTATTCTTCTGTTTTCCCTTCTCTTCTCTTCTTCCACATTATCTTCCCTTTCCTACTTTTCTGTCTTCTCTTATCTTCTCTTCTTCCACCTCGACTTCCCTTTCCTATTCTTCTGTTGTCTGTTCTCTTCTTCCACATTTACTTCCCTTTCCTATTCTTCTGTTTTCGCTTCTCTTCTCTTTTCTTCTTCCACATAGACATCCCTTTCCTACTCTTCTGTCTTCTATTCTCTTTTCTTCACTTCATCCACATCGTCCACCCTTTCCTATACTTCTGTGTTCTCTTCTATTCTTTCACATTGACTTCTCTTTCCTACTCTTCTGTCTTCTCTTCTCTTTCCTTCTCTTCTTCCACATCGTCTTCCCTTTCCTATTCTTCTGTCCTCTCTTCTCTTCTTCCACATCGCCCTCACTTTTCTCCCCTTCAGTCTTCTCTTCTCTTCTTCTACATCGTCTTCCCTCTCCTACTTTTCTTCTCTCTACTTTTCATTTATCTTACATTGTCTTTTCCTTTTTGTTTTCATTGTCTTTTTCTTTTCTCTTCACTTCTTCTGCCTTGTATTCACTTTTGTTAGCCCCAGTTTTTTTTTCTTTTAACCTTTTCTCTCCTTCCATCTTGGCATTCCTTTTCTCTTTACTTACTTTTTTCTTTATTTGCATAAGCTAAAAGCTGAATAATATGCAAATTACAGTGAAGAGATTTCTTTTGAAATGTTGTTGATGATTTTAATATATAACACACCATTCAATAAATCTCGGCCCCAACTAATAAAACAACAATTTTTAGTCAAAATTCGACTTTATGCATCAACATCCTCTCCTTTTAGGGTGATACACTGATTCCAACACTTCTCTAACAATTCGATGTTTTTTTTTTTGTAGAACTATTTTGTCTTTGGCCTCAAAATACACCTCAGTTTCCGATATCACTTCTTCTTTTGGGGTCCAATCTCTTTCCATTCGTTTGAGGTCTGCACGGTGCATTGTCTTGGTGAAAGAGCACTTTTTTCTTCATTTGTGACCGTTTTCTGGATAATTCTTCCTTCAAACGCACCAATAATGCTATATAATATTCGTTATTCATTGTTCTTCCTTTCTCAAGGCAATCGATGAAAAAATACTTTGCACATCCCAAAATACAGAGGCCAAAACCTTGTCTGCTGATGTTTGCGTCTTTATTTGCTTTGGACAGCTTTCACCTGCTAGTGTCCACTCAACTGACTGCCAATTTGATTCGGAAACAACAGTTAAGAGGTGGTATGCTAACTTTCGACGCGATCGTACAAATACAAATGATGCTGAACGCTCAGGTCGTCCAAATTCGGCAGTTGTTCTAGAAAACACCAAAAAAACTCCCCAAACTCGTTTTGGCCGATCGTAAATTGAAGTTGCGTGAGATAGCAGAGGAGTTGAAGATATCAGAAGGCAGTGAATTCACCATTTTGCATGAAAATTTGTCAAAGATAAAGCTCTGTTCAAAGTGAGTGCAGCGTTTGTTCACAGTTGATCAAAAATAACAATACGTCGATGATTCAGAGCATTTTTTGCAACTGTTTCAATGCAACAAAAAGGAGTTGACAATGGATGAAACATGGATCGACCACCTCTTAACCATTGTTTCCAATGGAGCAGAGTCCGAATAACACTTATCAAGCCATTGCCTTTCTTGAACAGTATTTTTTTCAATCAGAAAGTAATGCTTTATCAATACACGAAATTCAGTTTTTTTCCATTTTTTTTAAAAATTTGCAACAGTAAGTAAGTAAAATTAAAGTTAGCGACTTTAGTGGAGGGTGGCCCTTAGGCTCCTTTTCGATATCTAATGCACAAACGTGTAGGGGAGGGTGCCACTCATTTCCCTGGATTGCTCCACTTTATTCTTGATCCGTACCGGATAATGCTGAGTGTTAAGCAGGGAGGTATCAAGTACAATTTTTGAGTCTTTGGTATGAGTCAACCTGGGATTGAACCCAGGTCTTACGGGCCATTAGCGAACTCTCTAACCATCATGCTAATGCACCCAAATAACTGTAATTTGTAAACTAATAATTCGATTGGGCTGAAATTTTGACACGTGCCATTTGAAGGTTAGTACTTTCTGAAAATCATATGGATTTTTTTATTAATGGCACCATCCATATGTCAGGCCCAGGATTTATTGAGTGATATATATATATATATATATATATATATATATATATATATATATATATAAGAATTACCATCACCTTGATATTGCCAATCAACATATGAAATATGCAGAATAAAGAATAAACTATAATAGCCACAGGGAAAAAAGACATTTTTCGAAGGATTAAATACTTGCTGATAGCCTTGACAAAGGAAAATAATTTTTACTACACAATGCTTTGTTAAATAACAAGCATCTCTGCCAAACTCTCATTTCTTCCTTTTATTGTAATGTGAGTTTTAATTCATGCCAAGTTTTTGTTGCTCTTGCTTAACGTGTTAGAATATGAGAAAATGAGTTCGTACATTGTGATTTTGAAATTTTCTAGTTTATATCTGGCCAAAAATCCAAAATGCTCATAAATGCAATTTGTAACCGTTGGATAACTTTATTCAGATCGAGAATTAAAAATAAATTCCAACAAGACTTTCCTTTCCTTCTATTGCCTAATTAAATGCTACTATTTCTAAAGGTATATGTTGTACCCATTTATTCAAAAAGTAACACAAGACAGTTTTAAATAGTCATAGACTGTAATAAATTGAAATGTCAGAGAATTCGTTCTTCTTAGCTTACTTAATGTTTATTCGACAGAATTTTGACTTATTTTCACAATATCGAAAATGATACAATTTAATTAATATAAAACAGTTAATATTGCTACTTTAACATGATAATTTTAACTTTGTAATTTTTTCTTTTGTTCAATTTTACACAGTTGGGACTTAAGAAACATGACTGTTGATATTGACTAAATTTAACGCCAAATTCTTTTATTCATTCTCCAAGCTGTGACTTGGGTCTGTCTATTTAAAGAATTAGAATTTAAAATCCTCCTCTCCTTCATGTTCTAAGCAACTATTTAAACCAACAAGTGGAAGTTTAATATTTAATATTTCAAATAATAAATGTGAATATAGAATGAAGTCAATTACATAACATGGAGCCACATTGTTTCAATACACATTGTTCCTTATTGATCTGACAAACAAAACTGGTTTAATCTCAAATCCCACCGGATAATCGAAACAAAAATATTATAGATTTAAATTTCTGTAAAGAACTATCGAAATCATTCGAATACATTCAGATTTTTGATATTGATTTCGATGAATATTGTGGAAATATTAAAGGGTTTAACTTTGAAAGAAATTATTTATTCTGATGACTTTTTGTTTAACATTTAATTTGATTTTGAAATTTTTTCGCATTTGAGAATAAACCATCCCGAATTTCTCTTGTTTCTTAATCCACTCTTGTTTAGTTTGTATTAGCCAGTATTAAAGAGGCATTTCTATTCTGAATGTAGATTTATGGGTATTAAGAATGACTTGAATAAAATTGCTCACTGGATTGCAAGAGATTTATTTTTAGAATCTATATTATAAATTGGAACAAGTTTGCCTGTCTGTCTAAACTGTCAAACAGTTTGATGTAGATTTACGTATTGGTACGCATTTGGTGTGCATTCTCATTGTACCCAGGAAACGAGGATAGATCGTTGGGAAAGGAGCCATTATTGAGAGAAGTCTCTAATGATAAACAATAATCGGGCACGCAGATATTTTATTGCTGGACGTTACTAATCGCAGATAATTTGAATTTACACACTTAAAGAATAAACTAATGGTTTAATAAAAATACTTATCCAACAAAAAGAAGTTAATATATCGTTGCCGATGGAATCCATAAAATCCATAGGGTCCTAGATGAAATAGACTTTAAAGAAACTTGCATAAAATGTTCCTTGCTCATTGCAAAGAAACTAAAGGACAACAAATGAAATCACCGATTAATTTTTTTGCTACAGACTAGAAACAGAATAATCTACTAGGTAACATCATTGGTAACAATTAAGTTTATTGGAAGCTGTTCAAAATGAATTTGTAAAATAATTAGTTTGTATAGGACTAACAATCTGGAGAAAAACACAAACGTTTAAATCCATAAATCACTTTGAATGTTACTCACTCTGTTAAAAATTCTATTTAAAACATCGTGAGATTTTACACTGAAAATAAAATAAAATATACATTTGGCAAAAAAGTATTTTCCCTTATGTAGATTTATCTTTTAGAATAATAATTATAGTTTGTAAATTTCCGGCCTAAATATTGAACTGACGGCAATGATTGTAAAATAATCTCTTACACGAACTTGATGGGTATTTCAACAAATGTTTATATATTTTATTAACATGTTACAAATTTCTGGAGAAATGAACGGAATATTTGAGTGAATTATCTTGTAAGAGTTTTCGACACAAACACTGGTGGTCCAGCTGGAAATGAAGTCTGTGATGTTTTTACTAAGGAGAGATGATCAGAGTGATAACAACAAATGCCGTCGCAACGAGTAAAAGATATGTGACATAACAGACAGTAGCAATTATATAAAACTATAAAAGTAAGATGCATGTGAAGGTGAAAAGATAAAATTAGTAAAAGCAAAAAGGAAAAAAAAAAACAAGATGAAATATTTTGAGGAAAAGAGTGATGAATTTTAAAAGGAACACTAACATAAGAAAATTGTGTGTAAAAGAATTAAAAGAGATAGAAAAAGGTAGGACAACCTGACAAATATTGATAGCTAAAAAACATAGGAAAACTATAAAATTAGCAACGCCAGGAATATACAAACATAGACACACATAAACATTCATGCACTCTCACAGACAAGCACACGCAATCTCACGCACACATTCACATATAGGCAAACATAAAGTTGACGACTAGTGTCCAGGGTGACCCGAAGTTTCCCTTTTCAATAGCTACTGCACCGAGGTCTAGGGAAGGCCTTTAATCTTTTCCATGGATTGCTCCACTTTACCCTTGATCCATACCTTATAATGCTGAATGTTAAACAAGAAGGCATCAAGTACCGTTTTATGAGTCTTTGGTATGACTCGACCTGGGATTGAACGCCGGTCACCCACTCTAACCGCTAGGCCAATACACACACATAAAAACTCGCAAATTAACACATAAATGCGTTCACTCAGAGAGAGACAGAGACAGAGAGAGAAAGATACACACACACATATGCAAATGGATACTTACTCACATATACAGACGCACATACAGGTATGTATACCAAAGTGCGAGCAAGCGTGCGCGCACGCACACACACACACACACACACACACACACACAATTGTGTTCTGGCCAAACTTATAAATTAGATTTTGTGAATTATACATAAGATTGAATGCCCAAGCTTATTTAAGTATCATTTAGTGAATGGGAAATTTCTGACTTGTGAGTCAGAGCAATGCATAAATTATTAATTATGATTGTTAAATTACGTGTAAGAATTGGAAATCAAACTGTATTTTTAGTTATAATTTTGTAGGTACCTTCAATCTTTATATATATATATATATATATATATATATATATATATATATATATATATATATTGTTTAATAATAGTCTATCAATATTGTACATCTAGTTTTGCTGAGAATGTGTTCACACAGAAGAAAACAAAATTGATAAATTGAACAGTACACTAATTTCAATCGGAAAAGAATGAATCAAAATTAATGTTTACATTTTCTCTTTTGAATCTAATATTTTTATAATATTAATTCTTGGTGAATTTACGTCCATTAATTAAGTTTATGGTAAACAGCAAACAGTGAATTAAAGCTGTTAAATGTGTTTCCTTTTTTTTCTTTTTTATTCTCATTTACATGTTGCTATTTGCAGTGATTATGTTTGATGTTGAGTCACACTTATTTATAGAATTTACATTATAATTAATTGCAAATAAATTAATTAGGAGAAGTAAATTTAATTCTTATCTCCTTTGGGAAATTATAATGATAGTGCTGAGTGTAGACACAGATACTACACTAATAATAACTTATAAACTGCTTTATTCTCCAAGTTGGAGTATTTTGTTGCTATTGCAGAAAAATAAATCTAAATATATCATCTTGACTGTTTTCTCGTAACATACAAACAAAAATCAGATCATTATAAAATAAATGGTTTTATTTGTGATAATATTTGTTAATATTTTGTTCAGATTTTCAGATATAAGATTAATCAAAGTATTTATAGTTATAATGAAAGCTTCTTTAATCTCTGGCTTAATATCTTATGTACTGATTATATAACAGAAATATTTGTAGATTCTAAAAGATATTTTGTGTGATTTCATGGCTCTTTAGTCATCTTTTGAAATTCTTCTGGACCTTAAAGAAATTTCATCAATGAATTTTACTTCCTATGAAAGATATTTTCATTCATCCTGAAATGGGGACAATTATACTATCTTATAAAGTTACACATGTAAGAAACAGTGTATATAATGAATAATAAATATTAGAAAAAGTTTAGTTGTCGATCTTTTAAAGATGGTCAAATAGTTTGATTTTAATACTTCTGGGACCTTGGAGAAAGTTTTATTGCAAAATTATTTTTGTACCTCATGCTGAAAAGAAAATCCTTATCAGAATGGCATCTTTAACAATAAACAATAATTAGCAGAAATCAATATTGCTGCAAGATGTAACTGTTTGTATGGAATATGAATTTCCAAATTCAAAAGAAGAAAATAGACTATTGTCCTGAACTTCATTGCAATACTCATAATGTTTCGACTGATGCTTCCTTTGGCCTTCTTCTGGTAATTCATATCAAAGTCAGGAGCCCAAACAAAACTTCAAACTGAACCTTTTATTTAATCCACAATGCAGCGGGGGGGGGATTAGATTGTTCTAATTCCATTAACTATGACCGGGTTTAAGTGTTAAGCTATTGTAAGTATTTCTTATTTGGGATTGAACTTGCAAGCTCCCCATGATTTCATTTATAATGGCAGTGAATTGTATCAAATAGGTTGATGAAGACATTAGGTTTATAAGTCCAAAAAATTCACTGTGAATTTTCCAGCAGGATACATATAAGTATTTGAATTGATCTAAGTGAAATTATCAGCAGGTTCAATCCGACAGCAGATAAACAACAAGGACGACTTATCAAAACTTAACACTTGTACCTGATCATTGTTAACAAAAATAGAACATTATAATCCCATAGATTAAGTAAAGAGTTAAATTAAAAGGTCTGTGTGGGCTCCTTAGTTCAACATGAAACACCTGAAGAAGGCCAAAGGATGCATCGGCTGAAACGTTGGGAGTATATCAATGAAGACAATAGCACAAATACTCTTAGGGATAAAGAATCGTCTTACTAACATAATTATCTATATTCAATAAAACATTGCTAATTAACTTTGTCGGTACATAATAATTGCTGGGGACGAATATATTAGCCAAAAGAAAATATTTAGATAGATAAATTGTTTATGCATTACGAACTTAAGTTTTAAAATATTTCCCTACAAAAATCTGTAAAATTTTTCACCATAAATTATTGACCTTATATGATAATATAATTGATAAATCTCTTTTCAGTTATATGGATTTTTTGTAACACTTACCATTTGTAACACTTACCATTTGTAACAGTTACTATTTGTAACAATTACCATTTGTAACAATTACCACTGTAACAATTACTGTTTATTCAGCTCTAAGGAAATGTTTTACTCTCTCCATAACCAATTGTTACGCATGTATTAATCTTTTCATTGTCAAAGAAGGATAGTTCAACTAGTTTCATAATATTCTGTTTAAAGGAATTTCATGATTGATACTATAATTTTCTAAAGTTACTGTTATAATTTAACTGAAAAACGTTATTGACACAGTTTCAACATTCCTTAAGGAAACTACATAGAAGATAATCAATGATTATTGATATCACAAAGGTTGCATCAGAAAATGACACTAATATTAAGTAAAAGGAATAAACCAATATAGGTCAGCATTACTGTAATCACAGGAATTGCTGGAAAAGGTTAAAAAAACAAAAAACATTAGACTGCCTCAAGGACTCCATCTTCTTGTTTTGAATTCTCCTAGATTGGTTGTTCACTAAAGTTAGAAAGCCTAGTGTGTCCTACTAACATAGTGAAAGGGCATTAGAATGAGATAAATACAAAAAGCTTTGGTTAAAATTTGAACTTCTATATTACAAGAGGATAAATGTTAACATCAGAATAATCTAAAAACTTAACATATTGGAAATGAAACTGACTGTAAGCAAATATTTCAGGCAAAGAAACTTTATTGTTAATAACTGATTTGATGTATTTCTCACACAGCCAGCTTCCATTTCTTTGATAGTTTATACATTGTCATCTCTGCAGGGTTACAACAATTGCATATCCTATATAGGCCTAATTACTGCTAAACATTCTACTGAGAGGATTCTTGTGAGAAGACATGTTTTTCATTGACAAATGATTATATATATATATATATATATATATATATATATATATATATATATATATATATATATATATATATATATATATATATATATACAGATACAAAATACAGCAATAAATTCCCTTGGACAATTGGGTAAGATGCTGAAAATAACAAATTACTTCCTTTCATAGACTGACATTTGGCAGATGAACAATATCCAGTTATCCTTTATCCAAACTATTTCAATCTCCAGCTAAGGTACATGGTAAGAGCTTCAGAGAGGCAGATATATGAAACTTTCTAGTGGTTCCAGTTATTTAGCTACTATACTCATTTCCACACTATACTTGGATATACAATTATACATACATACTTATATTTATAGAGAGAGAAACATAAATATTTACACACACACACACACACACACACACATATATATATATGGTTTGATAATTTTATTGATATATATATATATATATATATATTGTATGATTATATACATCTATATAATGTGATAATAAATATATATATGCATATATATATATGTGCATGTGTGTGTGTGTGTATGTGTGTGTGTGTGTGTGTCTGTGTGTGTGTGTGTGTCTGTGTGTGTGTGTGTGTGTGTGTGTGTGTGTGTGTGTGTGTGTGTGTGTGTGTGTGATAATATTTTGCTCTTTATCATATGGGTTTGAAAAAATATATGTTTTTTGTTTAGAAATACATATATGAGGGTGGATGGAAAAGTTTATTTTCTGAAAAGTTCATATGATGATGTCATATTTGCTTAGATAATGTTTTTCATCAATGGGATCCAAGTACAGCAACATTGACAGAAGAAATGTGTGGATCCCAAGGGGAACTTTGTTGAAAAATCGAACCTCATTTGTCCGCACCCCAGGGGATTATCTTGATCAACTTATGAACTTTTCAGCCAACTCTTGTAAACATTTGTGTGTGTGTGTGTGTGTGTGTGTGTATATAACCATAACATAGCAAAAACAGCACATCATAGCAAGATTTTTATTAGAGCAATTGACTAGAAAAATAAAGTAATTTCTGGTTCAATTTGTAACTGAATATTAATTTTGTGAAGCATGTGTTAGTGCTGAAGATTATTTTTTTAATCATCAAAATTCTTGATATTGCAAAGATTAGAAAGAAGTGTGAATTAGAATCAACTGTTACAATGAGAAGCCAATGGGTTCATTGGTTGTGTTGAAATATTTGTTTGTAAGGAATAGAATTTCTGGCTGCTTTCTCCCTCTGAATAGACATAAAATTATTTATTCCTAGCACTCAAAAGACTAGATATCTAAATTTCATCATCATATATTTTAAAAATTTTAGCAATTTGAAAAATGGAATTGAAAAATTTTAGTCAAGACTTTAACATCCCAATTTTATTAATCAGGTTGAAAAAAGCCTGAATCAAAATATTTGTCACATGCTCATACTATAACAGAATTTTATGGTCACATCAGGGATTCTCTCCAATTACAGGCAACATTGTAACAAAGTATGACCAAAAACATAATATTTAAAAGAAGCAGCACCAAGTATCTCCTCTTGAGTACTGAAATGCCATAAACGATGTCTAAGCTTGAAAGTACTTCAATGACCTCCTTGAATCATTTAAGTATCTAGTCAAAAGCATAAGTTGTTTTTCTTTACATACATACAAGAGAAAATTATCTTCCTTTTATGTTGAAGGAGTATGTTTGCACAAATATATATACACACACACACATATATGTATATATATATGTGTGTGTGTGTGTGTGTGTGTGTGTGTGTGTGCTTATGTGTCTATGCATTTGAGTGTGTGCATATCTATCTATCTATCTATATAAATAAAAAAGTAAAGTTGGCGTCCATAGTCGAGGGTGACTCGAAGGCTCCTTTTTCAATAGCTACTACACCTAGGTGTAGGGGAGGGCACTTTTCCTTTCTCTGGATTGACTCACTTCACCCTTGATCCATCCCTTATAATGCTCAGCATTAAGCAAGGAGGCATCAAGTACCATTTTTTGAGTCTTTAGTATAACTCTACCAGGGATTGAACCCAGGTCTCCCAGGCCATTGGCAAACTCTCTAACCATTATGCCAATGTCAGGTACTATGCCAAATCAATAAGTCTATATGCACAGGGGTAAGACACCTCTTTATGCGTGTCCTGTATAACACACTAAGCTGCACCTGGTGATGTTGCATCAGTTCTGGAGCTTTGGGAAATGTGCCATTACTCCTAGGTCCACTCTCAACCAGGATTAATTAGAAATATTTAATCATTTACTAAACTTGAAACCATTTAACTGTATGCAGACAAATGACTGATGTCAAATTGAAGTATTAGTAATACATACCAAGGCTTTGAGCAATTTAACTGTGTGCAAACAAACTATTTGTTTACAAATCATACATATTCATTATCTATCTGTATAAACAGGATTTGGCCTTGAATAACCTAAGAGGGTTCATATGCCTTAAAACACAACCAAACAACCAAAAAGTCCATAGTCTAAGATTGGATTTATTTCATGTGACACATATTTACTTTATAACATAACCTCCTCTGGTGCCAGTACTCTCAATTCATTGGTGAATATTATCCATATATTTTGCAGTTGATTATTCCAGATCAACATTCAGCTAATGTATTCCTGTCTGAAGATTATATATATATATATATATATATATATATATATATATATATATATATATATATATATATATCAGATGCTTCAATACAATATTGAAGACTTTCCCGAGAGCTTTCTTCGTGGTGCATTCAATAAGATTCCAGACTTTTTTGTAAAGGCATTTAAAATTGTTGTAGACTCTTGAAAATTCAGTATGTTATTGCTTTACATCTTATGAGATGACTGACTAATTTTTATTGTTTCAGGTTCAAATCAACAGCTACAACAGCAATTGGAATACACCCTAATAAAGCCTGATTGTTACAGCTGGTGAATTTCAAAAATGTAATCTGGACATGAGGACACTTTAGAAGAATGATATGCAATAAAATTCTGTTTTAAACTTGGAAAAAATGCCACAGAAATGTATAGAATACTTCAGACTGCTTTTCGGCCATCTTGCATGAATCAAGCATCAGTTTTTGAGTGGCATAAGAGATTCAAGGAAGGTAAGGAGTCTGTGAGGGAGGATGAGAGGTGTGCGAGGAGTAAGGAAGTTAGAACACCAGAGTTGATTGGCCAAAGGGTTAGGGTTAGGGTAACCATATTGGGGTTTTAAGGGAGTTCATGAAGAGATTCCATCAAAGAGACCAGCACTCATCAAATCGGGTCAGTGGCATTTTCACCAGAACAATACACCAGTCCACAACTCCATCCTTGTCACAGACTATTTGACCAAGATGGGTATCAAGACAGTTTGACACCCTCCCTATAGTCCAGACCTTGCTCTCTGTGACTTTTGGTTATTCCCTAAGCTCAGAGGCTGTCATTATGAAACAATTGAGGAGATAAAAGAGGCTGTGACGAAGTTCGTAGACATGCTCACACAAGAGGACTTCCATGGGGCCTTCCAGAAGTTGTTGGAACGGTACAACAAGTGCATTGAAGCCGGGGGAGATTACTTCGAAGGGGACTAGAGTTTCCTGTGTGTACTATCAATAAAAGTGCCCATACGAAAAAAGTCTGGAAACTTACTTAATGATCCTCGTATGTTGACAATGGAGGTCTCATTGCTCACAAAAAGAAGATATACAAGTTATATTGGACCTCTTCTCATGAGTATGTTCTACTTTTGGACTTACCATCAGTCTGAAAAAGACAAAGGTCATATTCACTTCAGATTCAGACCTGTCTTATGTCAAATCAAAAAGAGTGTGCGATTAGATGTGGTTTATTCTTTTATATATCTTTGGCAGCACTCAATCTAGAGATGGATCCTTTGATTTTAAAATAAGGATAAAACCAGTCATCATGGCCTTTGGTTAGTTTGAATGTTGTGTATTGTCTGACAGAGTTAAAACAATCAAAATCAAGGTTAGTGTCTATGCTGCATGCATTTTATCTTTTCTTTTTATTCTCTTCAAAGACATGGACTACAAAATCATAATTCCATCAAAGTCTTGGAAAGATTCCATCAACTTCTCTTAGAAGAATCCTATACATCAAATCAGAGTCTCTAACATCAGACACTATTGTTTTCCAGTGAGCCTATTCATCCATTATTGAGATACTCCTCATATGCAAATCGCATGCATTGGGCTCGATGTCTGACCAGGATGGAGGATGTTAGGTTACTCAAGCAAATGTTCTACAGAGAGTTTCAACTTGGTAGATGTCAAAATCATAAACCTAAGAAACATTGTAAGTATGTCTTTAAAAACAACTGCAGGTTGGTCAGTGTAGACATTGGAGACTCGGAACAAATGATGTAAAATTGATCAGCTTGAAAGAAACAAAACTTCAAAAGTGGAAAAGCATTTACAGAACAAAATATTAAATAGTCCAGTCAAAAATTAACATTTCAAAAGCAGGACATGACCTCAATCCTCAACACTTTACAGCTTGGACATGTTTGTAACATCTGTTATAGCTTCTGTTAGACCAAAACTAGACTTGCTAATCATGTTAAATCTCATGAGAGCAAACTATTGAAGACTCATTTTACAAAAGTCCTTCTGTAGCAAGTTACAGGTAAGTCATGTCAATTCTGTGACAAAGTATGAGAGGTCTACAGCCGGTTTGACAAGTCATGAGGATGCATGGGGGAAATTTTAATAGAAAAGATATTTAAATCATTTCTTATGCATGCAATAGGGATATACATGCGCTCAAACAAGTACTCTAAGCAAATCAAGGAGATGGCCTTCTTCTACAAAGAAGTGGCAGTCACAATATATATGTATGCATGAATGTGTATGTCAGTGTATATATGTTTGAACTAATAAAAATGAGACGTATATGTATATCTTTATATCTACTCAGTAAAAATTTAAGTATATTTTCAAATAAACAGCTTTATTTACACAATATTCTTGTGTGTATCATATATCTATAAACAATTATGTGAGTATAGCTATGTAAAGTACATATTACCCATCTGGTCCATCTTTTTTTCAATCTATTGTAAGACTTTCTCTAACGATTCGATTTTATTCATTGATAACCATTATACCACCCACACCTTCAGAGTAGATGTGTAAACTATTGTTACTAAATTTGTTTATCAGTTCACCCTGAAATTAAAAGAATTCTATAAAATTATGAAGAACTTCCATGATTCAAGACAAGGTTGTTAGGGTGTCCACGTGATTCTAAAATCATTAACTGATATGTGTGTTTGTTCCTTTCAAACACTTTTACTAAATATTGCTATATAATTATTTGAATGAGTCACATTGTTTTTTCAATTAAAGTCTTTTTTCTAATCTAAAAGTCAATTAAAAAAAAATAATTAAAAGTACATTTTCAAGATTTAGGAAATAAAAATCAAAATATAAATTTTCAGTCTCATTAATTAACTTATTTCTTTCAAATTAACTTATTCCAATCAAATGGAGCTCTAAGGAAATTTCTTTAAAAAGTAAATGATACATTCTGAAAGTTTAGAAAAAAGTTAAAACATAAATTTTGGATTCTTCTCTTGCAAATTTCTTTCATTTGAAAAAACTGCTTAATGCATTTCACAAAAAAAAATGCTTAATGCCTGTCATCGAAAAAACAAAAAACAAAAAACTGCTTCATGCATTTCACAAAAAAAAAAATGCTTAATGCATGTCACCAAAAAAACAAAACACAAAAAAACTGCTTCATACATTTCACAAAAAAAAATGTGCTAAATGCATTTTACAAAAAAACACCAAAAAACTGCTTAATGCATTTCACAGAAGATACAAAAACTGCTAAATGGATTTCACAAAAAACAAAAAAACTGCTTAAAGCATTTCATAAAAAGCAAATAAAACCTGCTTAATGCATTTCCCAACCTAGCCCCCACCAAAAAAAAAAGCTGCTTAATGCATTTCACAAAAAAAAAATCAACAAAACCTCCATTTTAATATTTATACTGTTTTTCAGATAACTCATTCCTTGAGTGTCTTGAAAAAGATTAGCATTTCTAAATTATAATGCATACCATTTAGCAGTTTTTCCAATAAGTTGTAACCAAAAAATAATGCTATGAGTGAGATTTTAAGCTTGTAACATCAAACTATATTTTTGTGCGGACCTATTATTTAATATTTATAAGGTTAACATTTATCACCATTCTAAAACAACAGATGGGAAAACATAACAAAAAAAACTCCTGACCTTAGAAATTTTCAGCTTGATGTCTATTTTATATGGTTAAACAAAGAGATGAAGATTTAGTTTAACAAACCACATAAGCATAAAAAAAAGCATCACATTTGGTATTATAGTTCTATTTTTAATCTCTGGTCCATTGTTAACCACAGACAACTTAACAAGCTTTGCTCTAACTATGTTTGAATTATGCAATGACAAAGAATATACTTTTATGAATTAGTCTAAGATATGTCAAGATGATATTGAGGGAAAGCAGTAACTCATACAAGTAAATAAAAACTTTACAAGATCAGATTAAGAGAAAACAGAATCAAAAAAATGTAAATTTTCAGAAACTAAACAACTTTATGGTTTTATGGTCTTAAAAAAAGAATAAACAAAAATGAAGAATAACAAAGATGAATTCTACAAAAACTTTTTCTTAACTTAAATTATTCTTAAAAATGTAAAAGAATATTTATTCATAAATAGAACTAAAGTATTTCTTTTACTCCCAATTCTTTGTAGGGGTGATATACCATTCAACAAAGAAACCAAATTGAACCAATCTCTGTATTTATCTTTGTAGAGTGTTTGACAATGGCCCGGGAGACCAATGTTCAATCCTAGGTTGCATCATACTAAGACTAAAAAATACTACTTGATGCCTCCTTGCTTAACACTTAGCATTATAAGGTAAGGATCAAGGGTAAAGTGAAGCAATCCAAAGAAAGGAGTAGTACTCTCTCTTAGACCTTAGTGTTGTAGCTAATGAAAAGAGAGTCTTTGAGTCACCCTCAACTACAGTTGTCAACTTTACTTACTTTATATATATATATATATATATATATGTGTGTGTGTGTGTGTGTGTGTGTGTGTGTGTGTGTGTGTGTGTGTGTTTGTGTGTGTATGTGATGTAAAGCTTAAAGATATTTTTTCATTTCATAAAATATTTGAAAATTAATTGAAAACTCTTGAAGTATACAATAGAAAAGCAGTTTTCTTATTGTGACAAAAAAACCCTGAAGCTCAATAATTTCAAATTTTGATTTAGTTCAAACCTGTCTCCTGTTATACAATATTTGTTTGAAATTTTCAAACTGTTTCCCTCTTCTCAGTATTGTTATACAGCTTTCGTGGTGGGCCGAGACATATCAACATGCTGAAAATCTTCTGCAAAGAGGCTGGACTTCTTACTAAGTACTTGCACACACTTCAACTTTCATAATTAATCACCTCCTATAAAGTAGAGATTACATCTCTGCTGAAGTACTTTCCCACATTTCTAGGAGTAGAACATGAAGGGGGATGCACATAAACCTGATGCTTCTAAACTTTTGTAGGGGTTTTTGAAAGACATCACAGATGTGTAAGTGCCAATAGTTGAACCAAAGAGATTGAAGAAAATATTTTGCAATTTGGTCTCCATAAAGTTTATCCTTGTGAAGAATGCCAAAGCATAACACATGTTTCTAAAAGAATCTTTTGCTCATTGAATGGAAGACGACCGAGTGACATGTTATGGTTAAAGGGTTTTAAACTGAACATTTTACTGGTTTAGGATCTAAAGAAACCCAAAGTAGATTCACATGGTAGAGATCTCTGTGTGATATCAATGTGCAAGTGGATGTTTTAAATTCGGTGACTTTTATTGTCAGCCAGAACAGACAATAATGTCTCTTTGTAGAATTTGTTGCTTCTATAAAGTGATAAGTGATTATTTAAAAACAGTTGGTCAAGTTGATCAAATTAAAAGATCAAAAATCTTCATTCATTCATGCTGCATTATGATTGGTCATGAATTGATTAATCAAAAAACAAAATGTTATAATTCAATTAAAACACAAACTATTATTCCTTTGGCAACTGAGTTGACAAAAAAGAAATTTCTATATTTCATCACTCAATCAGGAATTAATCTTTTCTTTTTTTTGTAAAATATTTTAGATTGTTAATAATGAATATTAATGGAAACAAAGGTAAATCACATCAAGGTCACCAACAATGACATATGTATTTCTTCTGAGGAAATTGATAATCCTGCATGAAAGAAATTAAATTACTGGCTACCCAGATCACCATTAATATTATCCTGACTTGAACTTATTGAATTCCTTTTGCACTGAAAATCAAAGATGCCCAGTTATTGCATAAATCACATCTTCTCAGACTCCATTCACTTGCACCAGAATTTACAGTTTTATTTTAGGGTTGTCTCCCTTATCCTTCTACCTTTTATAACTCACCCACAAGGAAGCAGAAAATAGTTTGGGATTCCACCACCCAGTCCTGAATACAGTATAGAATTCTCCTAGATTTGTTGCCCAGAGAAGTCTTTTTGCCTTACTATTTTACTCTGAAAGAAAAAAGACGGTTTCATGTCTTTTCTAGTGACATTATTGTGAACAGCTTTGGCTTGAATATGAACTCAGCTAGCCACTTCCATTTTCTGGGCAAATAACTACAAGTTGAGTCAACTGGGACTGGAGAATACTACAAGTGAAACTCTGCAGAGGGGTAAGACTTCACCTAGAGTTTTAGGTAATGTGGAATACCCCTTCATTCCCATTACTCCCAGGTCCATTCTGACCCTGTGTGGCAGTACCTGTTAGGGTCCTAGCTATTGGTTAAATAAAACTTTTTAATCATTTACTATACTGGAAACCATTAAAAGTAAGAAATAGAATTATCAGTGTTATATAGAAATACTTGAAACCATTTAACTATGTGCAAACAAATGATCCCTGGCTTGTATAAAGTTGTTACCTTAAAGCTATTCATTTAAAAATCATATATATTCAATATATATATAAACAGGATTCAGTATTAAATAACCTACAATTGTTGATATGCTATAAAACCAAACCAAACCAAACTGAATCATATATATTCAATATATATGTAAAAAGAGGATTCGGCATTAAATAACCTACAAGGGTTGATATGCTGTAAATCACAATCAATCCACCATTACTCTACCAGTACTTTCAAGGAAAAAAATATAAGATGGTTGGAGAGGACAATGAAAACTTTGGTTGACAGGCTAGAGGTCATTGGTCATCCTCTAGAAGGAAGAAACAAACTGAATGAAATAGGAATGCAGCTGTATGCAGATTGGTTGATACGATTGTCATGTGATAAGAAAGACAGAGTCAAGCAACTATGATGAGAATCTAACTAAGATTCTCATCATAGTTGCTTTTCTAAAACAAGGCAGAACAGTTGCATTTGGGCTCTCTCTTTGCCAGGGTTTTAAGTCCTAGGAGGATACACTAAAAGGACTTTGAACAAAGAATCTCTCCTCCTCCTCCTTCTTGAAATGACAGTAAACTTCTTTGATCATCCATATTAATTAAATGATCAATAGCTTTTGAGTCCTGGTTGGAAACAAGCAACAAGTTACTTGAACAACAAGTCACCCAGGATTCAATAATAAATTCCTCATCCTCACGTATGTTTTCATTTAAATTTAAATTTAACATCTTTTTTTTTAAAATTGAGATCCTAGACACTGTCACTTTTCTCCTGCATTAAAATGATTATCTAATTTTGAAAAAACAAAGTACAAATAGTAACTGCAGTTTTAATTTTATGAGCTGGTTTATTCTTTATCTTGCAAGAATAAAAAGTTTTTAACCAGTTATCATGACCACCAAAAAAAAAAGCTCATAAATTTTAGTGAAGAATTCAGTCTGATTAGTGATAATGTTCCTTGTGATATGAAATTTGTATCTTCTCAACACTTTTAGAAAAAATGAAGAAAAACTGTATGAGTGATTGAAAGAGATAAGCAAATAAGCAAGAGATGTTGATGGAAAGCAAGAGCAACAACTTGCTTTATATATATATATATATAGGTTAGGTTTATTCTTCTTATATTCTCACATATATTACATATACACAACATACCACATTCCACACATATGCATATACTGCAGAGAGACTGATTTGATTTTCAGAAAGATGCTTTTAAAAGATCTATTCTTTTTCACACATAGTCAGTCATTCCAAACATTGTTAAAGAGCTACTGAGCCATTGAATAGAATATAATTATCTAGAATCATTTCCTATCTGCATATGTCAGTTAATTAGCTCTGAATGTTGCCATAATTAATATCATTCTGTGTGATCTATTGAAAGATTTGACAAGACTATTATCTTCTCATGCTTATAGAAACCCATTACAGATTATGGTTGCCTTGACTGCAACAGTTTCTGTCTCAAAAGACCAACAAGAAATTAGATCCATTTTGCATCCAATCTTCCAGTGAATCTACAAACTTAGTAATATTTGCATTGCAAATATAAAGTCAATTTATGTTCTAATTCTTTGGTTCTTTGTGTTTGAATATTTAGTTCTTGTTTTTAGTCGCACATTTTCACAAAACATTTTTTCCTCATCATCTAATGAAGTCTATGATGACCAAACTTTCTTTGATTACTAATGAGGCCACAAAACATATTTTTAGCATAATGCTTTAAGTTTTTGATAAGAGATTTGATTCACAATGTAAGTATAATACTAAACTTAATCCATCCATTGATGCCATCAGATGAACCGAATAGTTTAGCCATATAAAATTTCCAAGCCAGAAACCAAAGGGATCACTTTTCCAATTCTTTTCTATCTGGTTCACTGGAAAATCAAGACTTAAAAATTTGTGATATCTGTAAATTTTTAGTTTAAGCAATTATTGCCAGGTGACCATAAAACATTGCAAAGATATTTATTAACTTATAAGTCATTACAAAAACATAGTTCAGTGTTGTACCTGTACTCATTGCTGCAATAAAAATGAGATAGATCAATTTATTCTTAAAAGTAAAGAAAACAAAAATGAATAAATTGTTGTGTTTCTTAATATTTAAAAAAGTTGACTAAAGAGTTTTTATTTGAAAAGAATTTGACATTATCATATCAATCTGGGATGACAAACCTCTCAATTTTTTCTTTTTTTTTCAGTTTGTTTTGATTTTTTACTAATCTAACATTGACTAGTAAAATATTTGAGCCACAAAGTTTCATTTATTCAATGAATAATTTGTAATCTTTATCTTAAGGTTGTTGGTATAAAATCGTTTGTATTTTAACGACTAAAAACATCTACTTTATCAATAATCTGTATCATTGCTTTTAATTCTTCCATAGAAAATAAAAATTATTCATTATTAAAAATTAAAACATGCAAAATGACTTGAATCAAGGATTATTTTATGCTTCCATTTCTTATGGATCCTCCAAGAGAGAAAATTGGTTCCATTTTGGTGAAATGAATTCAATCCATTTTCCTTTGCTTTTATTCTTAGTATGATCCCTTTTGACTTTTTCTTTCTGTTTACATTTCTTATCCCGTTTTTTTTTTTTCACCCTTCTTTTTGTTTATCTTCATTAAGTTCTAAAGAGGAATTCACTTTTTAGAAGGCTTATCAATAATGTTGTCTTCCAATCCAGGTGCCTTGTTTCACAATTAACACCCTTCTAGCAATAAAATAACAGAAGACAAGAAAAAGGGTTTAAACAAATGCTGCCATTCATATCTGTCCATTTATCTGACTGTTTGCAAGGAAAATGAGAAGATCAATTTTGTTGGTAAAAGAGGGAGAAAATAAGCAGAGATACTCTATTTGCTTTGGGATGAGAAAGAATAAATATACAAAATTAACTGAGTCAAGTGTTTGATGAGAAATTTATAAGTTTTAGTTAAAATGAATAATATCTGACTCATTATGTGTCTGCAAATGAATGGATGGAAACAGTTTAAATTCTTTAATAATAATTTCTTTATTGAGCATCTGCAGATAGATAGAAAGTCAATAGATGGGTAGATGATGAACAAATGTTAATCACCAAGCTAGAATAAAAGAAGTCAGAAAAGTCTAATGACAATAAACATTTCATGTCCATCTGCTGCATGACAAATTACTTACCAGCAGAAGTGGATTAAGCAGCCACAGGATACAGGCTAAAATCCCAGTCACTCTACTTAGCCTCTTCACTTTCAATACCATTAGGTGCTAATGAGCAACATGTCACATTCTTTTTGGTATTTGTATATGTAAATCTTTATAAGAAGTTATCAACTCTGTTATCAAATAAATGATGTATTGGCTCAATAACTTTTTAGTTTAGATTTTAAACTTGTTGACCCTAGCATATTTGATTTCTATTGAGACATTGGTTTTTGATCCTTATTTGAGGAACTTGTTAAGCAATGAAAAGAAGTGCAGTTTTATAGAAGAACATATGTTACTATTCTAATTCAATCATTGTGTTAAAATTTTGTTTTGCTTTTTTTAAAAATTGTACTACTGAGCTATATTAACCCTTTTGGGGCAGAGAGCAGCTTGGGTCACCCAAATTTACTTAATATCTGTGGGCAAGAAAACTTTACTCAATATTACTTAAAAATTTGCATCTTGTGCAATATAGCAGACAAAATTGACTCTTGTTCTATATACAACAGCCCTAAAAATAAAAAAAGATGAAAATACTCAATCATAAAACTTTAGAGAAACAGTTGTTTTTAGAAGTATCAGCAAATAAAAAAAAAAAAATCTTTTAAACCTACTGGTGTGATATACTAGTTCACTAGACTCAAAATATTTTTCCCTTCAACATTTTAATTGCTTTTCAGAATATGTTGCAGCATTGCAATTGTTTTTTTTTGTTTTTTTTTTCATTTTATGGTCAAAAGTGTATTCCAACTATTTATTTGTTGTCAAAATCACTGCACCAAAAGGGTTAAGACATATCACACATTTTCCATTTTCACAAAGATTGATCTTATCAGTTTGATGCACTTGCAAGATTCATTGTCTATACAATGATATTCCTGCCCTAATTTTGGTAAGAAAACTTATCATCATCATCATCATCATCATCATCATCATCATCATCATAATGTTAACAATATGGATTTCCTTGATTCTCTCCAACTATCCATCCCTAAAAAGCTTGTAAATTACCAAAAATCAAAACTGGAATATTGACAAAAGCATAAACTTTGCATTTTCCCTTGATCTACACAAAATAGAATTCAACTGAATGGAAAAACTTATTCCAAGTGAATTTTTAAGTTGAACATAGAAAAATGCAAACAAAACCAATTTTTTGATCAAATTTAACAGCTATACTTTATTATTTATAATTTTATATTTCTTATTAAAATCAGATCAACATAGAATTTTAAAGACAAATCTACATATAATTTTATACGTATCTTTCCCAGCCACAATGTAAAAAATGTTATACAATAAAAAAAATTGATAAAATTTTTACAAATGATATCATCTGTTTTCTCATCATACCAATTTTTTATGTTTGAATTTTTCCTCTCTTTAACGTAATCAAATAAATCTTCTAAAAACTTCTTAAATAACATTAAACACTAAAACTTAAAAGTCAAAAATAGAAAAAAAGGAAAACAGAATAAATTTAGAAATAAAACAATTTTATCAACAACTAAGAAGATTGGTTGGTGATTAAGATAGTGGATATGTGTTAGTTCCATCTGTGTTGGTTGTATGATATATGTGTTTGTTGCATATGTGTTTGTTGCATTTGTGTTTTTTGCATGTATGTTTGTTGTCCATGTGTTGGTTGTATATGTGTTGGTTGCATTTGTATCTGTTGCATGTATATTTGTTGCATATGTGTTGGTTGTTTGTGTTTGTTGCATGTATGTTTGTTGCATATGTGTTAGTTGTATTTGTGTTTGTTGCATATATGTTTGTTGCCCATATGTTGGTTTCATATGTATCTGTTGTACATGTGTTGGTTTTATATGTGTTACTTGCATTTGTGTTGGTTGCATATGTGTTGGTTGCATTTGTGTTTGTTGCATATATGTTTGTTACCCATATGTTGGTTGCATATGTGTTAGTTGCATATGTGTTGGTTGTATATGTATTGGTTGCATTTGTATTTGTTGCATGTATGTTTGTTGCCCATGTGTTTGTTGCATATGTGTTGGTTGTAAATGTATTGGTTGCATTTGTATTTGTTGCATGTATGTTTGTTGCCCATGTGTTGGTTGCATATGTATTGGTTGCATTTGTATTTGTTGCATGTATGTTGGTTGCATATATGTTGGTTGCATATGTATTGGTTGCATTTGTATTAGTTGCATGTATGTTGGTTGCCCATATGTTGGTTGCATATGTGTTGGTTGCATATGTTTTGGTTGCATTTGTATTTGTTGCATATGTGTTGGTTGCCCATGTATTGGTTGCATTTGTATTTGTTGCATGTATGTTGGTTGCCCATGTGTTGGTTGCATATGTGTTGGTTGGTTGCATATGTATTGGTTGCATTTGTATTTGTTGCATATGCTACACAATCCTCATGCTTTTTTGTTTGACAGGAATTTCATTGAACAATTAGGTAGACAGCAGTTGTGAAAATCTTCTGAGAACAACACAAACTCCTTTTTTGGTCTTTTGAAGGTGAAATATTGGGGGATCCTTGAGATATATTGTACATTACATACAAGAATATCCAATGAAATCTTGTATGAGATTAGTCTATGCTTCAAAAATATAATTACTTTCGGCTAGATTACAAGCAAAAACAATAAATAAATCACATCAAATCAAAACAGGAAGATGATGTCATTCAGTTGAATACACATTTCTGGCTTGTGTTTTAAAACAGAATAAAAGGGGGAAAAATAAATACGTTGTGAAATAGGATCACTTGGTACACTTCTAAATTTTTTCATTTTATCTTGTTTTTTTTTGTTTTATTTATTTATTTATTTATTTTTATATCCCCTGTACTAATCTATTGTTTTAATAAAAAAAAAAAGATTACAGATATTTTATCAAGTTTTTTTGCCTTTTACAGAATTAGTTATGAGCTTTTAAAAATTGATATCATTTAGAATATAAAAAATGCCTTTAAAACTGTAATTGTACTTTATTCATAATCAGAATGCATTCTAAAAAAATCTTTTAAACTTGAAAGTAAATGGAACATATTGAGAAATTCACAGTCAAATGATGAAAAAAACATTTATTTTGTACATTATAAATTTTTCAGCATTATCTTCTATTTTAATCCACTTAAGTAAATGGTGTATATCAATCATATAAATCAAACATTATACAGTGAAAATTTCACAGGAAAATTCAACTAATAACTGTATCATGTTATATACTTATTGATCCAATTTCATGAGGGAAAACACTTTATTTTAAGTACGAGGTGCCTTCAATAAGTTTCTAGACTTTTTTCGCATGGGCACTTTTATTGATAGTACACACAGGAAACTCTAATCCCCTTCGAAGTAATCTCCTCCAGCTGCAATGCACTTGTTATACTGTTCCAACAATTTCTTGAAGGCCCCATGGAAGTCCTCTTGTGTGAACATGTCAATGACCTTCTTCACAGCCTCTTTCATCTCCTCAATTGTCTCATAACGACAGCTTCTAAGTTTTTCCTTGAGATTAGTGAATAACCAAAAGTCACAGGGAGCAAGATCTGGACTATAGGGAGGGTGTCAAACTGTCTTGATACCCATCTTGGTCAAATAGTCTGGGACAAGGATGGAGTTGTGGACTGGTGTATTTATTGTTCTGGGTCTGGGAGAGCCAGCATGCTTCCACTGGAAACTCTGTCTCTTGGTCTCAGGGTCATAGCAGTAGATCCAGCTTTCATCACAGGTCACAAGAGCATCAAGAACAGCAGGATCTGAATTGATCAGTTCGACCATCTCCCTGCTGTCATAACAACATCTTTCTTTCTGATCTTCTCTGAGCACCCTTGGGACAAACTTCGCGCAAATTGTCTAAATCTTCAGTTCCTCACGAATAATTGTGTGTACAGTTCCCACACTGACATCAAACTGTGCACTTATTGTCTCTATAGACACACGACAGTCCTTATCCATGAAATTCTTTATTTAGCCAATCAACTCTGGTGTTCTGACTTCCTTACTCCTCCCACACCTCTTATCATTCCTCACAAACTCCCTGCCTTCCTTGAGTCTCTTATGCCACTCAAAAACTGATGCTCGATTCATTCAAGATGGTCGAAAAGCAGTCTGAAGCATTCCATATGTTTCTGTGGCATTTTTTCCAAGTTTGAAACAGAATTTTATGGCATATTGTTCTTCTAAAGTGTTCCCACATCCAGATAGCATTTTTGAAATTCACCAGCTATGACGACCAGGCTTTAGTAGGGTGTATTCCAATTGCTGCTGTAGCTGTTGATTTGAACCTGAAATCATAAAAATTAGTCAGTCATCTCATAAGACGTAAAGCAATAACATAGTGAATTTTCAAGAATCTATGAGAATTTTAAATACCTGTACAAAAAATGTCTGGAAACTTATTTAATAGCCCTTGTATTAGATAGTCATTTCTCTTAAGAATATGGAATCATTAAAATATCTTTAAGATTCCAGAAAAGATACTTAAATTTAAAACTTACAAAAATATCAAATAGAAATAGAAATATTTAAAATACAGATAAAAAAACAAAAATGTAAAGGAGAAATTTAAAAGTGTGCATGTATGTGTGTGTAATTTTAAAAAAATAAACAGATTAATTAACATGAAAATTTATGGTGTGTATAATGAAAGGATTAAATCAAGTTGAGTGATGCAATTTGTTTTATTAGTGATGCATGCTGTTAATTAATTGTAAACAAATGTTTTGGGTAGAAATGTTGTCTTTTTATTGAAAGAGTTCAAAATTGCTTTATAAAACATCATAACAAACATTCATGCAAGAGGTCAGAGGTTACAAGAGGTCAGAGGTTACAAGAGGTCAGAAGTTTCTTTTCATATTTACAATAAATTGACATTGAAGCGACATGAATTTATGCATTCATACATTCACCAATAGATTTATGCATATACATTTACACATATTTTATTTTCTGAAAATGAAAAGAAAATTAGTTTTATGAAAAGAATACCCTTACCAAAACTGAAGATTAAAATATTTACATAATTAAAAAAAACTGAAAAAATTAACTAAACAGTCAAATTTCAAGAGATTTAAAGAATTTTCAAGAAATTTTTAAAAATTCAAAAAATTTTCAAGACATTTTAATAAGGTTCAAGGAATAGTCAAATTATGCACCAAGAAAACGAAAGCCAACTCATCAATTAAATCTTAGTAAGGATGAAGAACATTCAAGACATTCCCAAAAAACACCGAAAAATTTAAGAAATTCCAAGAAAATTCAAAGGATTTCAAGGAGATTCCAAGAATTTTCTTAGAATTTTCAAGAGATTCCAATAAATTTGAAAGAATTTTCATGAAATTCTAATAATACTCAAGAAATTTTCATGGGATTTAAGAATTTTCATAGAATTTTCAATAGACTCCATCAATATTCAAAGAATTTTCAAAGACTCCATGAATTTTTATGGAATCTTTCAAGAACTTTAAGAATGTTCAAATTTCAAAGAGATTTCATGAATTTAAATCTAAATTAAATTTTTCCATAATTCCTGTTCAACTTTTTTGATTATTCTTAATGATTGTTAGATAAGTAAAATTATGATTAATACTGGCGGCCATGTCTGTATTCAAAGTGCAATAAACATAAGACAAATACTGCAAGAGTTAAGGGTGAAAGTTTTTTGTGTTTTTATATACCAACAGGATAGAATATGTTCTTATTTGTATCTGGTCTTGTATGAAAGTCAACCAACTGCTATTTGTTTACCAGATTTTTAATAACCAGGATTTTCTGAAAATGAAAGGGTGAAAAAAATTGTTTCATTTCTTCATTTTTAAAATATTTATTGATTTTTTTATATTTCATCTAAGGATATTTAAAATATTTTATATCATGAGTGTGTAGCTTGGTTTTAAATATTTTCTTATGTCATATTTTCAGGGTGAAAATGTTTGGAAACAATTCTAAGATGAGTTGCATTTGAATAAAATTGACTCAATTCAAAGTTATTGTTAATTGATGCTTTTCCACTTTTCAATAAACATTCTTTAATCCTTCTTTACTATTAATGAAAATAAATTGTTGAATGATTTTTTTCAAATTTAACCTCCACAGAGTGTGTCTATATATACATCTCTCTCCTTCTCTCTCTCTCTCTCTATATATATATATTTTATTTTATTTATTTTTTTAAATTTATTTTTTTATATATCTGTGTGGTTAAATAGGATGCATATATCTTTGATCCATTCAAGTCTTCATATGAGTGAATCATTTGACTTCTGGATAGAATAAATTTAAGAAAGTGCCATTCATTACTTTTAGCCCCAACTGGAACTTTCTTCAGGGAAACAAATAATGAAATAACAAACCCAATGATGAGTCATAACCATTTTATAAAGAATTGGAAGAAGAACAAGTTTGATTAGAATTTAAGAAAGAAAGGAATTTAACTTGATGTAAGAGGAAGAATTGGTAGGAAAAGTGTTAAAGGTATTTTAGAAAGTGGCTGCTATATTCAGTGTGGATCTTTTTTAAGGAAGGATTGTTAATCTTCATATAGAGAACTTCAAGAATATGGGGTTTTTGTTTGTTTTTCTTTGTGTAATATGGATGTGTTTTCAGTTCGAATTTCTCTTTAATTTGAGGATGGGCATGAATGTTTTGATGTGTTGAGTCAAACGATGCATACAAAAACTTGAACAGATCAAAGATAAAATAGGCAGAAATTAAGTATCTGTTCTATTTAATCAAACATCTTTAAAATAGAAAATGCTGCCTAGATACACACATGTGCTCACACACACACACACACACACACACACACACACACACACACACACATACACATATATATATGTATATATATATGTGTATGTGTGTGTGTGTGTGTTTGTACTTAGATATACATACAGTTAGATACCTATGTGTCTGTATATATATATATATATATATATATATATACATATATAAAATAAAGACATATGAAAATATATAGAATATATAGAATATATAAACAAATATTCATCAGTGCATTGATATGGTTATATGGATTTGTGAGCATGTATAGATACATAAACATGTATCCATATATATAACTGCATATATATACACTTACATTAAATGGATGAAAATATAACACTATATATATATATATATATATATATATATATAACTTTTTCCATTAACTTTTCTTTGATATGATACCCCAAAATTTACTAATCCATGGAAGTGAAATTGCAACTGAGTCGAATTTACAACCAGGAGTCAAGTTTTGTGTATTTTTTAGCTATTTCAACTTTTAGACCTAAACATACCACTGCAATTGTCTCCCTTATCTTTCACTCTTTCAAATTTAGATCAAGGGAGAAACAAGTAAATAATACATAAATTTCCATTGCTAAAAGGATGACAAATCTGGTGAAAGATAACAAAAAGTATTAAATAATGTTCCCTTAATTCTTGTTTATAAATAAATATTAATTTCAAAAAGAAAATATGACTTGACAATAATTACCATGATTAATATTACCATTTCTATTTTCATTTTCTGTGTTTAAACATTGATGAAGGAATTAGATAAATCTTTTTTAATTTTTTTTTTTGTAAACGGGAAATAACTGAATAAATCGTATAATTTTTCAATTTTATTATTTCTTTTTTCTTAAAATAGCATAATTTTCTCCATAATAGTGGTTTGTAGTAAAGTTGGCAACTGTAGTTGAGGGCCACCCGAAGGCTCCCTTTTCAGTAGTTACTACACCGAGGTGTAGGGGAGGGCACTACTCCTTTCTCTGGATTGCTCCACTTTACCCTTGATATATACCTTATATTGCTGAGTGTTAAGCAAGGAGGTATCAAGTACCATTTTTTAAGTCTTTGGTATGACGCAACCTGGGATTGAACCCCATTCTTCTAGCCCATAGAAATAAGGGTTTCTTAATAATAGTTGTTAGTATTTTCTTGATAATTGCATCAATTTTTATCATTCAGGGTTTTTGGACAATTGTCTTCATTGTTATATTCACAATGTTTCGACCAATGTGTCCTTTGGCTTTCTTCAGGTGTTTCTTGTTGAACTTGGGAGCCTACATGGAACTTCAAACCATGTCCTTTATTTAATCCACAGGAGTCACTTGCAATGATCTTGTTTAGCATATCCAGGTACAAGTGTTAAGTATTCTTGTTTTGTTACTAGCTTGCTGTCAGGATTGAACCAGCAACCTTCAGATGATTGTCACTTAGAAATTTAGAGAACCAGTGCCTATAGCTGTTATGCCCTGTGTCGTTCTGGACATTTCAGAGTGAATTTTTTTGACTTAATGCTCTTAAGGTTCAATCCTGACTGTAAGTGAGTAACAATACAGGAATACTTAATACTTGTACCTAGGTATAGTTAACAAGGGTCTTGGATTAAATAAAGGATGTGGTTCTAGTTCTGTATTGACTCCTGAGTTTGACTAGAAACACCTGAAGAAGGCCAGAGGACACATCAGCCGAAACATTGTTAATATTACTATAAACATGAAGACAATAGTCCGAAAAATCCTGAAGAATAAAAATCATCTCAGAAATCTTGATAACTAATTGCATCAATTGTTAATCAATTCAATTTTCAGAATTTATTTAGTAATGAGTATATTAAAAATGTTTTTATCCAATAAAAACTTTATAAAAATATATTTTTCAAGTTTTTTAACTGTCACTTCAATTAACTTTCTGAATTATCAAAAGGAAAATATTTCTGTACTGAAAAATATTTATATTTCTTTTAAAGATAACTCCTCTGAGAATTTAAATTATTAAATGGAAACTAAAACAGTTTTTAATTTAGAAAGTTTTAAGTTTTATTTTAGAAAATAGAATTTTTTAAGCCTCTTATTTCAGTTAACATTTTTCCTAACAAAAAAAAATATATTTCTGCAGGAAGGATTCCATTTCATCATAGATTTTACTAAGATGTAATTCTAAGTAAAAAAATAAGCAAACTAAACAAATTAGTTAATTTATTCAGTCATCTGAAAGAAATATATTAAACTGTTACATGAGATTTTATTCTTTTATCTGAATAATGCCAGGGAGCCCTTTTAATACATACATTCATATATATATATATATATATATATATATATATATATATATATATATATATATATATATAAACACAATTGTATATACTTATATAGAAGCTCAAGTATACATAGGCACACACTGCAATCTCATGATACCTTGAATTAATGTCTAGATCAGGATGCAAGTTTCAGCAAGGTTGTATGTGAGAGAGTAGTTGTTCATGCAGCAAGTTTTCTCTCCCCACCACCAGATGACCAACAGATGGTCAAGTGCCAATATAACTTGGCACCAGTGTTGGAAGAATTGCCAGAATACAACTAAAGATATTGTCAGGCAAGGTTAGTACTTCCTACTCTTGGTTTCAATTCACAGTCAGTTTTCTCCTAGACTGGTTGCCCTCTGAAGACCAGAAATTTGAGTCTGTCTTATTGTAATGATAGCAGTGAGGAGAAGAGATAGATTCAGACGTTTTCAAAGCAAAAAGTGACTGAAAATAGCTTCAATGAGAATTTGAACTGTCCAAAACCACATCTTTACTACCATAATAATTGTATCCATATAGATATATGCAGGGACATTAATAGGTCCACAGCCAAATACTAAACAAAAATACCCAAACAAATATTTCTTTCATGTAGAACACCAGGAAAAATTCTGATTCAAAATGACCAAAGAATGGATTTTTTTTCTGATTTATTGACTAAATAACCCACATGATGACGGACAATCTGAAACTTACAGTCGTGTGTTGGTTTTTGCCTTGATCTATTTAAAAAATTTTACTAATATGATTTTGGAATTTACATGTGGTTTTAGATTTTATTTTATGGTGACTATATCAATTTTATTTGTGTATATATATATATATATATATATATATATATATATATATATATATATATATATATATATATATATATATGTATATGTATTGTCCTGTACAGACTGTTTTGTTGTATCACAATTCTTCAGCATGGCTAGACATACAGAACACTTCAAGCTTGGATTGAAACCTGTCTAACTTTATGTTAGACATGGTATCTAACCACTCAGGCATTTCAGTGACATATCTCAGCTCAGAAATTATAATGCATTTATATTAGCTTTCATTTGTTTTACATTTTACTCTATCAGATACCAGAGAGCTCAATTCATTAGAAGAGCTTTGCATTACATGGATGGCAGCTGTTAAAAACACAAAATCTTCAGAAGATAATTTTATGTATAAAATTATTTTCAAATGTTAAACATTTTAATTTTTAGGTTTCTGCTTGATAGTTTTGTGATTTGAAATGATACTAGATTCTAGAATGTTCCAGCCTTTTTATTATGTGTATAGACTAACACCTTAGAATTTTTAGAATCAAAGTTGTGACTAATTTCTAAATCATGTTTGACCAAATTATTATTTACGTTATTCATGTTGCCCTTTTTAAGTCTCTAGTATACTCATAATTTTGTTTTTTGAAGCTACAAGAAGATTTACTTATATCTTTACTTACTATCAAAATGTTTTAAAACCCTCTATTCTTTTCCATTTCATTTAATAACTTACAACCAAAATATCTAATATTTGCAAATAATTCTTTAAATAAAAACATCCTCTGAAGACCTTGGGTTTTTCCATTTTGATATTGTCTGATTAATTTTCAGTTTTTCTGAGATAGATAGATAGATATGTATGTAATTATAAGTGTGTAAGTATATTTATGTCTACATGTTCTAACACACACATGTATATATATAATCCCAACAATGGACAAGTGAACAAAAAATTTAAAATTTTCCAATGAATATGTTTAATGTATAGAGATGTCATCAAACATAAAAGTAGGGATTTTTTTTAGACGTGACATTTAGCTTAGAAAATGTGATTTAGATGCCATACAGAAAGGCCAATGATGTGCCTGTCTGTATTAACAGTAGCTCTGAGCCCACTGTAGTCAGAAAACCTATCTATAAATTGATTGCTAATAGACTGGCATCAAATTCCAGTATTGTAAAGATTCTCCAAGACCCACAACTGAGTATTAAAATCAGTGCATTCAATGCCAAACTACAATTAGTATTTGTGCTCTAGTAAATGGACATGGTTACCTGAGTTCAAATCCTAGATGAGTGCTATTTCTCCTGGGCATGATATCAATCAAACTGTTCTCTCCCTAGCTATTCATAAAGTATAGAGTAGAT
The DNA here is from genome assembly GCA_963585895.1 of Sepioteuthis lessoniana. Taxonomy (NCBI): domain Eukaryota; kingdom Metazoa; phylum Mollusca; class Cephalopoda; order Myopsida; family Loliginidae; genus Sepioteuthis; species Sepioteuthis lessoniana. The sequence goes on from OY757928.1 coordinate 76,511,889, forward strand.
TGACTTCTTTACACTTGGTACAGCAACTTGTCAAGAAGGAAAACTGATTTTAAATCTTTTAAACTCACCTTGAAAAATGATCTTGTGTCACATCCTGCAGGGTTGGGTAAATACATACAATTAGCAATAGAAAAACTACCAAGAAGTGCAACAAAAGTAGGAATGCTAATATGGTTTAACACCCACTTCTTTTTTCTATATTTCATAAGCTTTTCTGAAAGCCAACAAGTTAGTGAACTGACCCAACTCGGGTGGTGTAATGGTTAGCAAGGTAGACTAGCAAACCTACACGAGTGAGTTTGATTCTCATTAGGTGCCGAATTCATGCGGCCTTGTGCTACATCTAAGCAAAAAGATTAGTAAATTACCACATTATATGAATGAAAAAATAGTGAAGTTAGGGAGTAAGGGTTTGATGGTTTGAGGATACATAGAAATATGACTATTAGGTATCGAAATAAGTCCAATGAGGCTAAGGTTTCATCTGTAGAAAATCTAATATGAAACTTGTAAGTTGAAATTTACAACAGTTCAAAGCAGCTAAAGACTTTTGCATGGTGCTGTATGTATGTATGTATGTATGTATGTATCTATCTATCTATCTATCTATCTCTCTCTCTCTCTCTCTATATATATATATATATATATATATATATATATATATATATATATGTATGTGTGTGTGTGTGTGTGTGTGTGTGCATATATATATACATATATATATATATATATATATATATATATACAACTAAATTCATAATTCAATGATTAAGAAGCATTTATTTTGCATAACAAATATTTTTAAATGTTACCTCCTCCCTTAATAATACTCTTAACTAAAAGCTTTTCCATCAGTCATATATATCAAACATTATCCAGTAAAAAATTCAAGTTAATATTCATTAAAGGCTACAGACTTATTGATCCACCTTTGTATATTTTAAATGAATCATTTATTTTTTTTATATTTTATGCCCTAGACCTTTATATATCATATCTATACTCAAACCCATAAAGTTGAGTCTAGAATAAAAAACTGAAATCTCTTTTAGAAATAAAAAAATCAGATAATTGGATATTAAATTTTCAAATTAATCACATTAAATATGATTTCTTATGTCTTCTAAACTTTACAAATGACATTTATGATAAAAACTGATGATACATAAAGTGCCAAAGATACAATGTATATATTCACGTACTTCTTAAAATTGAAATATCAATGTTTAAAATATCAGAGAGAAAAATGATACAGAATCCATCAGAGAAAGCATATGAAATAATTTGATTTAATTGGACTCTCTTATTAATCAAGTTTGTTGATCCTTAAACCAAATAATAAATCACATTCAAGAAATAAAATTCATAATTGTTTGGAAATAGAGTTAGTACTCAATAATAAACTCATCATCATAATTTCTCATTCAGAAATTTGTAACTTTAATGTGTATTGTAGATGCAAAAATCAGATCCTTATAATGTAGATTCCTTTTGAAAAACTTTTTATCAAATAAATATATGAAATGATGCACATATTTCTGTCAATGGATATTTCAATAACAATCAAAAGAAAAGAAAAAAATACTTTTAATGCTGTGCAGACACTTATCAAGATTAGATGATATTATTTTCTAAAGAAATTTGTGAAATAATCTTAAATTTGATTTGTGCTTAAATTCACTTCTGTATTCTTAAATTTTTTTATTTGAATTTGGAAAAAAAAATTGCTTTGTATACTGTGAGCACAAATACCTTACTTCATTTAATATTCAAGGGTGAAAAATCTGTGCTATCTTTTACACATTTAACAACAATCTTACTTCTTATTATTGCATAGTTTGTATTTTTTTTTTTTTTTTTTTGCTGTTTATCACTTCAAATTTCGGGAAATTTTGTCTTATATTTGGGATAATTCCTGTATGTGTTGAGCTACTCATGAAACCATAAACCATATTTTTCTCTTGATATGCTTTGTTTTGTTTCATCTCTGTCATCTTTTCTGGAATACTAGATAAAATATATTCAGAGTGAAGTATAGAGAATCACAAACCAAATTATTAAACATAATTATTATTATAGTATTATAGTTTAATTTGTAGGGTAGTCTGACTCACTAGTTTTAGTTGGAACCAACCTTAAAGACAATTCTGAATTTAAAACAAGAGGCCAATAACCTTAAAGAAATGTTGCATGTGTATCTGTGTGTGCAGACTTTGATTAGTGACTGGACTCTATCAAGATGCTGCAATTTGTTCAACTGCTAGTCACCACAGACTTTCTGTGCTTTTAGGGGTCACAATAGTGCAGATGTTGGTCTGCACAAGTTCTTCAACACTTTCATCTTTACTTTCTTTCAGATTTTCCAATTTCCTTTATATAAAAGGCAATGAAATGTTATCTCTGACATCACTGATCATAAGAAAATCTATTGTTATGTACATGGATGAAAAATAAAGACATAACACTCAGAAGGATGATGCCAATTTTGACATGAGTATATCATGTTGATTGAGCCTAAGAAATGTTGATAGCAGTAACAGATCATGTCATTAATTCATGAGGTTGTTGCTTCAGAAAATATCTGAAAATTATTTTATGTTTTTATTAATTCCCATTTTTCTACAGAAAAAGTTCATAGAAAAAATTATTAACCATATAATATTATTAAATATATTTTACAAATATACATGAATTTTTTTTTTCAATAAATATCAAGGGAAAATAGGGATGTTACAGCTCCACATTTCCTATAGACAAGCTGCCACAGGTTGATAGACTATATTTTGAGACCAGTGCATGTATTGATTGATATACATGATCATTTATTGTAATCGAGTGTGATAAGCTCTATGTTTATTCTTGTGCAAATTGAAATATGCATATCATGAGTGTTGTAATTTTATTTCTTTTCATTATATCTATCTATCTATCTATATATATATAACTGATTAGAAAGGTTGATGATAATACAAAGTCAGAATAATTAATATCTGTGTTTGTGTATGTGTACAGATAGATTAATACATATAAAATCTTATAGAAATTGTCATTAGTGATTAAATTGGTAACTTGATGTCAATAACAATTTAATCTTAGTATCTGCTGCTTTATTTCAAGCCAGAAACAGCAGAGTACTTCCCTAGAAAATAATAATGATTCTGCTGCTGATGTTATTTTTCAACCTGTCTATCACTAATACTGAAATATCTTTGTTTTCTATTCATATATACCATAAAACTTATTGCAGTTGTGATAGGAAAATCAAACAGGAAAATGGCCGGTTGGATTTATAATTTTATGTCAATGATGAAATTGTGGATTCTCTCAATTGGGAAACATACAGATAGTGGCTAATGGACTCTTATTCGCTATACATAGATGAATCAAAGCTAATGTTCTCATTATTGCCACAAAATCTTGGTTGCTACACCTTCTGATTTTCTTCAGGTATCTCCCATAATTAGTAACATTTGAACATTTCAACTAAAAGAGATGCTTGAAGAAATTTTGGTAAAAATGGCCGAAATGTAACTATAACAATAACAATAAAGATAAGTTTTAGTCTGTCAGTGTATAATTCAGATTTTAAAAAAAAGTGATTTGTAATAAAATTACTGTTTATACTTCAAGATAATGTATAATATTGATTACCACATCCAATAAAACTTTAATATATCTAAACATTCAAGAAATAAGGAAGAAGAAAATTTATTATATACAAATTTATTATACAAAATATAAGCTCTTAAAACAGTGACCTCATCTATGTTGATATTATACTTCCACTTAAGATATTTTACCCTTTGACCTAAAAAGCCTTTGACCTAAAAACCCTTTGACCTATAATAATGATGATTTTAGAAATGCAAACAAAAGTTTTCTGTTCACATTATAAACAGAAAAAAAAGAAATTAAAATTAAGATTAAAACAATCTATATAATGATAATCGAATATATGTGTGTGTGTTAGAGAGTAAAAATGAGACATGATAGATTTTTGTTAACACAATAGCTTGAAAATGTTCTTAGAGAATAAAGTAGTTTTCAAATCAGTTCTTAACTAAATAATAATAATAATGAGAAGAAGAAGAAGAAGAAGAAGAAGAAGAAGAAGAAGAAGAAGAAGAAGAAGAAGAAGAAGAAGAAGAAAGATTAACAAGGAAAAAGAACTTGCTATCAAGTAGATTTTATCATTCCAGCAGTCCACAGAGTGAAAATAAAAGAGAGCAAAAAGATAGACAAGTTCTTGGACCTTGACATTGAACTAAAAGAACTATGGGACATAATGGGGATGGGTATACCAATTGCAATTGGTGCACTTGGAACAGTCTCCAAAGGGTTGGAAATTGGACTGGAAATCAGAGGAAAACCTGAGGAGATTTACTGTCTGTCAAACTCCAATAAATGTTTGGTGTGAAAAACTCACGAGAAGTGAAATGATAATAAAATTAGCACTTGGAAATATTGGACCCCATCAAACAGAGATGAAATAATAAATAAGAAAAGAATACTCCAGAAGAATGAGAAAACTTCTCAAAACCAAGCTCTGCAGTTGAAATCTTATCACAGGAATAAATAATTGGGCAATCCAAATTGTAAGATAATCAGGATCATTCTTAAACTGCACAAAGGAGGAACTTTGACAAATGGACCAAAGGACTTGAAAATTGATGGCTGTAAATAAGGCCTTACATCTGTGAGACAACATAGATTGAAAGTATCAAAAAAAAGAAGAGGACTCATCAGCATTGACGATTGCATAGATGCATCAATACAAAACCTGAAGATAACATTAAAAAGAGTAAAAGAAAACTAATTACAGAAGCCAATAACAGCATTGGTGTATAAGAAGAAACAGAAAAACAACACAAATTAGAAAATTGAAGGGAAAATAAAAACAACTGTAATGATATTTCAAGCTACAAACTGGCAAAACTGCACATGAGAAGATTAAGTAAAGGAAACACCAAGAGAGAAACTGAATCTCTTTTAAAAGCACCAATTATATAAAAGCATAAATTGATTATACACAGCAAATTAGCAAGTGTAGGTTATGTGAAGAGAGAGATGAAACAGTTAATCCCATTATACGCAAATGCAGTAAACTAATATATAAACTAATATACAAGACCAAGTTGGTTGGCTAAGGTGACCTATTGGGGATAGTGCCAAAAATTAGAATTTGACCTTACTACAAAATTTTATATGCACAAACAAGAATCCTTCCTAGGGTATCGGATACATAAAATTATCAGGAATTTTTATATAGAAACGGATCACCTAATCACGACCAGAAGACCAGATCTAATGTTAATTAACAAGAAAAGAAAACTTGTCTTCAAGTGGATTTTGCCATCCAAGCGGAGCACAGAATGAAAACAAAGAAAAGTAAAGAGATGGAAAAATACTTAGACTTTGCCAGGGAACTAAAAAAACTGTGGAACATGAGGGTGACGATGATACCAATTGTGAATGGTGCACTTCTCAAGTCTCCAGGACTCTTCTCAGTATTCTGTCCGTTCTCAATAATGTACTAGTTTGGATGGTCTCCACTCGTCCGCCAACTTCCAAGTCCTCCAGTCCCTTTAGTAATCCTTTAGTTACTGTACCAAAAGCACCAGTTACAATTGTTATAATTGTCTCCTGCATTTTTCATAGTTTTTTCAATTCACAAGCAAGGTCGAGGTACTTATCCTTCTTTTCACATTCTTTCAGTTTTATTCTGTGGTCAGCCGGGACAGCAAGGTCGACAATTTTTAAGTTCTCTTCTTTTTTTATTATTATTAGTTCTGGTTTTCTGACCGAGATTAGGTGATCCGTGTGTATGTCAAAGTCCCATAGGAGTTTATGCGTGTTATTTTCTAGGACAGGTGCTGGGTTGTGCATATACCATTTGTTTGTATAGTCAAATTTAAATTTCTGGAACATGACGGTGACGATGATACCAATTGTGAATGGTGCACTTGGAACGGTCCTCAGAAGCTTTGAAAAAGATTCAAGGAACTGAAAATTAAAGGAAGAAAAGAGATTATCCAGACTACAGCATTGTTAAGATAGGTTAGAATACTCATATAAGTCCTGGGGACCTGAAGCGACTTGCTGCCACTCCAGTGAAAGATTTCCTGTTAATACTGGTGAGAAAACTTACGAGGAGTAAAATAATAATAATAATAATAATAATAATCCCCTTGGATTTTGAGATACAAACGGATCAATTGATCCTGGCCAAAAGACCAGACTTAGTGATAAATAATAACAATAAAAAAAGAACTTGCCATCTAGTGGACTTTGACATTCCAATGGACCACAGAGTGAAAAACAAAGAAATTGAAAAAAAAACTATATAGACTTTGCAAGAGGAATGAGAAAGCTGAGAAACATGGGGGTGACAGTGATGCCAATTGCAATGGGCGTACTTGTAGCAGTCCTTAAAGGCTTGAAAAGATCGGTTAGAATTCTGAGAAGAATCCTGGAGACCCGAGAAGACTTGATGTCATCCAGACTCCAATGAAATACAACCAGCTATAACGCCGATGAGAAGAACTCACAAGAAGTGAAATAATAATAATAATAATAACTTAAACAAATGGACCAAAGAACAAGAAAACTAATGACAATGCATAAAGCATTACATCCCAGAGATGACGTTGACAGACTATATATACCAAGAAAAGAGGGAGGAAGAGGACTTGCCAGCATTGAAGACACCGTTGACGCATCGATACAACGACTCAAAAACTATATACAAAAACACGATGGAGGACGGATTAAAGCCATCAGAAACGATAATGATAACACGATGGACAACAGAATGACAATAACTAGGAAACAAAAATGGGAAGGAAAGCAACTCTATGGACGTTTTAAACGACTAATAAACAACATCTCACACGACAAAAACTGGACCTGGCTAAGAAAAGGAAACTTTAAGAGAGAAACAGCAGTACAAAACAACGCCATAAGAACCAGTCATATCAAAGCGAGAATAGATAGCAAATGTAGACGATGCAGTAACAGAGATGTAACCATCAATCACATTATAAGTGAAAGCAGCAAATTAGCGCAGAAGGAATATAAGACTAGACATGATTGTGTCGGCAAGGTGATCCACTGGGAAATGTGCAAGAAATTTAAATTTGACTATACAAACAAATGGTATATGCACAACCCAGCACCTGTCCTAGAAAATAACACGCATAAACTCCTATGGGACTTTGACATACACACGGATCACCTAATCTCGGCCAGAAAACCAGAACTAATAATAATAAAAAAAAGAAGAGAACTTAAAAATTGTCGACCTTGCTGTCCCGGCTGACCACAGAATAAAACTGAAAGAATGTGAAAAGAAGGATAAGTACCTCGACCTTGCTTGTGAATTGAAAAAACTATGAAAAATGCAGGAGACAATTATAACAATTGTAACTGGTGCTTTTGGTACAGTAACAAAAGGATTACTAAAGGGACTGGAGGACTTGGAAGTTGGCGGACGAGTGGAGACCATCCAAATTAGTACATCATTGAGAACGGACAGAATACTGAGAAGAGTCCTAGAGACTTGAGAAGACTTGCTATCACTCAGACGCCAGTGAAAAACCATCAATGCTTATGTGAAAACTCTAATGAGTAAATAATAATGATAATAATAATAAGACAAAATAAATTTGTTTTAAATTTACCGCCCTAGCACCGTGACTTGTGTAATTTTTTAATTATTGGAATATCTATAGACGAAAGGGAAATCCACCCCTCCAAAAAAAGAAAAGCCCCCCCCCCAACCTCCCCAACCAAACATGACTTACTTCAAAATTAAAACCAAAAAGTAATTTTAGTAAAAGTAAAATCAAAAAAGGAAAAAGATAAACGACTGAACCCTCCCCATTCTCAAAATATAGGCCTGGAATGGAATATTCTAGAAGTAACACGTGCTAAGCAATTGTTCAAATGTATATAAATGACCACAATAGTTTGAAAACATTAGTGGGGTCAGAGGAAACATATCTGTTGCTGTAAATGTCTACTCAAAGGTAAATTTTTGATTACTGTCTATTTAAATCGCTGATTTTCGCGTCACGTAAAAATCGTTTGCTTAACATTTGAATTTAAATGAAGACTTGCTAACTCATGACCAATGTTTATTCCAGGTGAATATTTTTGAGAAGACGAAATAGATTTGTTTCTTAAATATTGCCCCCTCTCACAATCTCTATCACGTGTGACTCTTCTCTAACCGGAAATTCTGTATTCGATTGGGACTGAAAGTTTTACAATGTTTCCATTCTCATATTAGAAAAGTATCAGAAACTAAATTCATATTATTACCAGTTCAATAGGAAATTGACCATCGGGCAATAGGAAGCAGGAAGTTCACACGGCAATGATTATCTTATGAAATAAGAGTAAGTAAGCGGACTTTAACTAAGTTAAAACTTAGTTGTGTTTTTTTTATGTGACCCGCTGTCAATGTAGAGTCACCGTGACTGTTGTCGGTCACGTCTGTGTCAGGTGCGCAGAATTTAAACCACCCCTGGGTCTGGTATACCCACAATATACCACCCATGATAAAAAGGTCAAATTCATATTTTACACAACGTGGGGCCCAGGACTCAGACTTGGGTGTCATGATCGGCAGGTGTTCTCTTGATAGCCAACATGGGAGACTCGCTCGTCATCCTGCGAATGTTGGCTGTTCTCTTTTCAGGTACACAAATAACGACTCGATGAACCCCACCAACCAGAGACGTAAACGGAAAACATGGACTTGGAAAGACAACCAACTTGCACTACACTGCTATTTTAAGAGTAACCCTACACAAAGAGGATACAGGAAAAGAATGATGGAGATATGGCAAGAACTTTCTATTTTTCAGACGACTAGTCAGAGACTCGCTGATCAAGTTAGAACGATAATGAAGAAAGGTTGGTTTTCAGAACTCGAAATAATTGAAATACACCAAAAAATAAATGATCAAGAAAGAAGAAATACATTACCTGACATACCTAATATCAACAAACAAAAACAGCCCATCCAAAATGAACCAACTTCGGAAAATGGAAACCCCACCCAACAAAACACTACACAATAAAACAACCTAGAACTAACACAAGAACAAAAGTTAATTCTAAAAAATTTAAAGAGAATTTTAAACAGTGAAAAGACCACCTTACCGTCAGTAAGAAACATTGAATGGAGAATAGTTAAGGCAGAGACGAATAAAGTGAACCAAGTACTGACATATATACCAACAAATAACATAACCGAATTAAATGAACTAATTTATGCTGGAGCAAAATTAGTTTAGGAGAACATTGGGATCCCCTCAAAAAACATGAAAGAAAAGTCAAATGGGAATTTCGACTAGAAACTCAGATAGAAAACATACGAAAACAACTGAAAGTGGTAAAACAAAAGAAAACGCTGAAATAAATAGGAAAGAAAAGACAACTCAGGAAAAACTTACGGTACAACTTGAGGAAATACACTAGAAAGTACTAGCAAAAGAAGGAAGATTAAAAAGATTTCGACAAAGGCTAAAACAATACAGACAAAATAGGACATTCCAAAACAATGAAAGAAAATTCTATCAACAATTAGGAGGGGAAGACAATAAAACACATCAACAGCCGAATGCGAAAGAAACCGAACGGTTCTGGACTAAAATATGGCAACCAAAACAACACAATGAAAAGGCTGAATGGATAAACCATATCACAAGAGAACTAGAACAACTCGAAGAAGGCCCGAAAGCTGAAATACACACTGATTTACTCAGAACGACACTTAAAAAGGTATCAAACTGGAAAACGCCAGGCCATGATGGAATACATGGTTTCTGGTTCAAGAAGTTCACCTTAATTCACGACAGACTAGTATTAGAAATGAACTAATGCCTACAAACAGCGCACGTACTCGAGTGGATGACTAAAGGAAGGACCACATTGATACAAAAGGACCCAAACAAAGGAACCACCCCCAATAATTACAGACCCATAACTTGCCTACCAATGATGTGGAAAATATTCACAGCACAAATAAGGGAGAGATTTACCACTCTCTAACAAGCCGCGGATTGTTCCCTGACGAACAGAAAGGATGCTGCAAAGGATCCAGAGGCACAGCAGAATTACTCTACATAGATAAACACATCCTAGATGAGAGCAAAACCAGACGGAAAAATCTTGCTATAGCCTGGATTGACTACAAGAAGGCATATGATATGGTCCCTCATAGCTGGATAATAAACAGCCTCAAAATGTACAAAATATCAGACGAAGTCATAAAGGAAGGAGGAAGAAAATTAGCTGATGCAAAGATCCAGAGAGGGATCTTCCAAGGAGATGCTCTACCACCCTTACTATTCATAATTGCCATGATGCCACTTAACCACATACTCAGAAAATGCACAGCCGGATACAAACTCGGCAGATCACAGGAAAAAGTTAATCATTTAATGTACCTGGACGACATCAAACTTTTTGAAAAAATGAAAAAGAACTGGAAACCCTAATACACACAGTTAGAATATACAGCCGGGACATAGGAATGGAATTTGGCATAGAAAAGTGTGCAATGCTTGTAATGAAAAGTGGCAAACGACATCTAACTGACAGGATGGAACTACCAAACAAGGATAAGATAAAAACACTCGCAGAAAACGAAACTACAAATACTTGGGCATCTTGGAGGCTGACACTATCAAACAAGCAGAAATGAAAGAAAAAATCCAGAAAGAATACCTCAGAAGAACTAAAAAACTACTCGAGACAAAACTCAATAGCAGAAATCTTATCAAAGGAATAAATACATGGGCTGTACCTCTCGTTAGATATTCCGGACCCTTTCTCAAGTGGACCAGAGACGAACTTAAACAAATGGACCAAAGAACAAGAAAACTAATGACAATGCATAAGGCATTGCATCCCAGAGACGACGTTGACAGACTACATCAAGAAAAGAGGGAGGAAGAGGACTTGCCAGCATTGAAGACAGCGTTGACATATCCATACATAGACTCGAAAACTATATACAAAAACACGAAGGAAGACTCATTACAGCCACCAGACACGAAACTGAGAACACTATGAACAACAGAATGACAATAACTAGAAAACAAAAATGGGAAGGAAAACAACTCTATGGCCGCTTTAAACGACTAATAAACAATATCTCACACGATAAAACTTGGACATGGCTAAGAAAAGGAAACTTTAAGAGAGAAACAGAATCTCTCCTAATAGCAGCACAAGACAACGCCATAAGAACGAATCATATCAAAACCAGAATAGATAAGACTCAACAAAATAGCAAATGCAGGCTATGTGGTGACAGATATGAAACCATCAATCATATAATAAGCGAATGCAGCAAATTAGCACAGCGGGAGTATAAGGCGAAACACGACTGGGTCTGTAAGGTGATTCACTGGGAAATGTGTAAGAAATTTAAATTCGACCATACCAACAAATGGTATTTGCACAACACAGCACCTGTCCTAGAAAATAACACGCATAAACTCCTATGGGACTTTAATATACAAACGGATCACCTAATCCCGGCCAGCAGACCAGACTTAATAATAATCAACAAAAAAAAGAAAACTTGCAAAATAGTCGACTTTGCTGTCCCGGCAGACCACAGAATAAAACTGAAAGAATGGGAAAAGAAGGATAAGTACCTCGACCTTGCTAGGGAACTGAAAAAACTGTGGAACATGCAGGTAACAATTATACCAATTGTAATTGGTGCGTTTGGAACAGTAACTAAGGGATTACTAAAGGGACTAGAGGACTTGGAGGTTGGCGGATGAGTGGAGACCATCCAAACGACAGCATTGTTGAGAACTGCCAGAATACTAAGAAGCGTCCTGGAGACTTGAGGAGACTTGCTGTCACTCAGACTTCAGTGAAAAACCATCGGCTATCACTGATGTGAAAAGCTCTAATGAGTGAATAATAATAATAATAATAATAATAATGTACTTGCTGTTATCTTGTTCCCACAGATCATTATAATTTCCCTATGATGATTAGCATGAAATGCTAATTATACAGTAATTGCAATATGAAATCTATTCGTTGGATGTATCTTAAAACTGAGCCTAATGGTTACCAAAATTGGGCTTTAAGTAAATGAAAATAAAAAGATTTTTTTTCATAAAACAAATTGCATTCTATATTTATTCTAGTATTAAAAATCGTGTTATTTCATAAATTTTTCAGATGGAGATTTCCTACTCATTGAAAATATCTTGAGGCTATAAAATAAAATTGAATTTAGAGAATACAGGATGTTAAAAATTTGGCTTTTATGACTCTTCCGGCTGCCTCTAATCCACTCAAAATATTTGTAAACAACTTTATGCTATAAATAACCAAACCAACGTACAAAAGGCAACATTTTTATTTTCTACAGAAAACTTTACTTGAAATTAGGATTCCATTTTATTTGACATATCTAGACATGTTCTTTTCATAGGCTCCGCTCTTTTTTTACGATTTTTTTCACGGTAAAATCCAGTAAAGACTAAACGTCTAGAGTAACAATGAGAATTCTTATATATATATATATATATATATATATATATATATATATATATATATATACATATATATATACATGTATATATATATATACATATATATATATATATATATATATATATATATATATATATATATATTTGGTCTAATCAGTAGAGTGTTCGCCAATGATCCGGGAGAGCGGGGTTCAATCCCAGGTCAAAATATACCAAAGACTCAAGAAATGATACTTGATGCCGCCTTACTTAACACTCAGAATTATAAGGTAAGGATCAAGGGTAAAGTGGAGCAATCAAGGAAATAGAGTTGAACCCTCCCCTACACCTTAATGTAGTAGCTATTGAAACGGGAGCCTTCGGGTCACTCTCGACTAAGGACGCCAATTTTACTTTTAATTTAATATATATATATATATATAGACCTCCACTAGAGTAGGAAAAAACTCAAATCAATTTCTAAGCGAAGTTTAGATTTGAATTCAGATTTTTCCAGACCAGTTGCTATACTAAGGTTAACGAGCCCAGAATGCCATAATTGAATAGTTGGATGCTTATTTTTCCCAGGAGTACGATTGCAATGGGATATCTAAAAGGATTGGCCTGGATTAGAAACCGGACTGCCATGTCCATTTTCAATGACGATAACCACTACACAACGAGCACTTCTGATTATTTATTTATTCATCTATTTATGTATGATACACAACTAGCAATTCCATTATTATACATTTATACATATATATATATAGAGAGAGATAGAGAGAGAGAGAGAGAGAAAAAAGAGAGAGAGAGAAAGAAAGAGATATATGTACATATATATATATATATATATATATATATATAATGAGAAATTTAGTATAGATGTATTTACAAGCTTATATATATATATATATATATATATATATATATATATATATATATATATTGTATTTCTTTCCATAAATTTTTGGACACTGCAGAATTTAGTGAAGATATAATATTATGTATAATCAAATATGCCTGAATGAACAGCGAACCAATCTCGTTTAATAATCTCGCCTATTTTCACCAACTTGTTTCTTTGTATTTATGACATTTTATTGATTTCATCATGTCAAACTGCTGGTTCATTTTTCAAATGTTACCTGTGTAGCTGTTTACAGTTATATACATATGTTTTGGGGGAAAATATTTTTCCCTAATGCATTTATTTTGCAAAGACAGATTTAAACTGGGATTTATTTAGACTGTTGCAGCTTTTGGCTCCCACTCAGACGACTGCTAGAGATATGAGGAGGCTAACAAGAGATGGAGAAGAAACAGAATCTCTATGCAGTTCTGATATTATGATTGATGGAAAATCAATAACACCAGCTTGTGCCAGTCCTCTCAACCATCACATCAATTATATTTCTCGATTTATTTGCTTGTTTTTCCAAAAAGATTTGCTTTTTTTCTCCACAACACACGAGAATGTGGTTTTCTTGGCATTGCAAGTTTCTGATAACTTATTAAAGGCTGACAGAGTTTAATACTATTCTTATACACGATCATGAATGTCTATACAAATTTATGTATGTATGCATGCATGTATGAACGTAAAAAGATGATATTTCCAAAGGATATAATATGAGGTAATTAGGATTTTATCAACAAACAATAAGTGTTGTTTCTTAATCAAATACTTATTATATACGAGGATGTTTTTCATAGTGATCTTCGCATTTTTAATAGCTAGATAGATAGATAGAGAGTAAAAGAAAAAGACAGATTGAGATAGATTATTATGTGATAACTGATATATATATATATATATATATATATATGATGAAAGAGAAAAAGAGAGAGAGAGAGAGAGAGAGAGAGAGAGAGGATTATTGGTTAACTTTACCTTAGATCTTAAAAAATACTTACTCTAGTCATAGAAAAATTGTGTAAACATAAAACTCAAAGTATAAGTTACAGATTATTGGAATGATAATCTTTGTCAATATGAATCACCCAACAAGATCAACAGTTTCCATTTTGAGATGTTGCTGCTTACATTCTCCTCAAATCCAAAAATGTCAAGAAAGATTTTTCTTTTACAAATGGAAAAGAAAATCGACAGACATAACAAACAACAAAAAACATTAGTCTAAGATTAAAAGTATAAAATACGCTTTTTATAAAGGATGTACTTTTTTTTCAAGAGCAAAATGCAAATGTCTGAAAAGTGTTTACTTTCAAAAATGCAAATAAACTGCTCGTAACTTCACTCATAAGAATCTGTCTTAGATCTGTTATTATCTATCAAAAGCCATATGGCACTTTGCAAACACTTCATTTTTTGTGTGATCTTTTCCTTGAAGAAAAATTCCATCTACTCATTTGTTAATGTGACTGGCTTCCATTCAGCCATGACCACACCATAATTCCTTTTATCTTTTCATTGTGGAGGAGACAGAAGCCAAGATTCTAATGACTCAACAGCAAAGCATATACGTTTACACTTTCATTGGCAGCTGTTAAATACTGGCATGAATTCTTTCCATTGGTAAGAAAGAGAAAAGTTTATAGTTGCAATGCCTTCAAGCAGAACACCTGCTCGAGATAGACTGACAATTGGACAAGAAATCATCATCAGCATGGTCAGCTTATTTATTAACTCAATCCTACTAATGTCATCAATAACAACCAACAAATGTCTTTCTTTTTCTTCCTTTTTTTTCTCTCATTATAATAATAACAAAAAGTTTTATGAGAAAAAGGTTATTAAGACTGAATAAATCGATTTTATATCTTAAAATTTGGTTTATTTTTCAATTATGTCAACCGTTGCAAATTTGCGTATATTTATCAACAGTACCAATATATACATACGCACACGCACATATATACGCACACGCACATATACATACGCACACACACAAAGGCGCACGAACACACACGATCGGGCGCAATATATATATATATATATATAGAGAGAGAGAGAGAGAGAGAGAGAAAGAGAGAGAGAGAGAAAGAGAGAGAGTGAACAATATACAGCAATGAGCAGAATCATAAACTGATTCAACAATGGCCTGAAGCTGTGAGCATTGTGATTTGGGGAGTTAATGCCTGCAACACTTGTATAGCACCCTACCTGTTGTATCACATTATGAATAGGTCATGTTGTCCAGTGAAAAGTGGATAAATATGTATTATACACTAAATACCATTGCCCAATATTGAAACTATCAAATAATATTGTACAAGTGAAAACGATAACAGAAAAACACAAAAAAAAAACAAAGCTTAGAAAAATACAAACAGTTGGTAAAATGGTTCATTGATCAAATTAGCTCAGTGCCGTACTTGGAATTCTTTCGAAAGAATGAAAATTTGATAGAAATAGAAACACTGTTCATATACTTGTTCCGAAATACATTACAAGAGCAATTATTAACATTAATATTACCTTGTAACCTACTCTATGAGGTTAAAATATTTCAATCTTGTCACTTTACGGTTTCCTCAGCAATCACCTAACCCAAAGTACAGTAAACAACTTCTACTTTTCAAACTCTATCTCACAGTGAACTAATGGGGAGACAATGGGACCATATAGCTACTCTCCTGACATGACCATGACGATTAGAAAGGAAACACTGGCGTTTTGATTTGGTTTGGTTTCTTTGTTTAATGGCATGTCGACCTTTGTGGGGTATTTAATGCCAAAGCTATCCTTCTAGAAGAATAGAAACGATACAATTTAACCCATAGTAGGGTATAAGAGGATTTCATAAATTTCCTTAATGTATTGGTCCGAGAAGGAAAGTAACAGAGCAACTGGATTTCGAATTCGCTTCAAGCCACGATGCCACAGGAACTCCTCCCTCCAAAACGGGTTTACGTTACTATCATGTCTCTTGGTGTCAATCTACAAAATAGTATTTAAAGAAGGACAAGTAGTAAAAGCTAATCCACGGATATGATTTGTCTCAAGTTAACCAACTAAGCATTTCAACAATCTGGTCGGCCGTTACGACGGTTGAACCTGTTTCTCAGTTCTCATATCAATAAGTTTCCTTTGACTATCTACATCCATTTCCATAGAGCTTTGGATGTGCCCGTGGTGTAATGGTTATCGTCGTAGGAAATGGACACAGCGACTCGAGTTCAAATCCTGGACGAGATTGATTGCATTTCACATAGCACTAGTACCCTTGGGAAAGGTATAAATCCAATTATTCTCTTTCCAGCTATGGGTAAATTGTAGGACAGACTTCTTTCTTCAGCCTTGGTGAAGAAACTAGTCTAGGAGAAGGAAAACTCTGAATTTAAACCTGTCAAACTCCACATAAAAATTGACCTTGTGTCATATCCTGCCCGAGCGGAGGGGTTGGTAAATAGGATCTAGATCCATTTCCACTGAACTAGTCACCGTCGTCAAGCAAATAACTGCAGCAGCATTATTCAATCCATTTTACCCAAAGCCTGGATTTCAACTTTTTTTTATCCTAATCTTTTGATACTAAATCCAATCTATAGTTAATGGATCATTCAGAAAGCCCTGTGGGCCGCATGTGGCCCATGACCTTTCTAAATTCAATCCATTGTAGCTTCCTGTCTAAAATAGCTCGGCCCAGTAGGCTGAGGCAATAGAACACGCCAACTACATCTCTGCAGAGAGGAATAACCCATCAAAGTACGTACTGATATGACTCTAAATAATCCGATGGTGAGGGTCCGGTCCTAAATCTTTGGAGGTGGGGTGGAATACACCTTCATTGCTAGTTTTCTCAGTTCCACTCTGACCTAGAATAGTAGTACATATTAGAGTTCCATCTTTGGGTTAAATGATTTAATAATACAATTTAGTATTATTTTAAATTATTTAATCATTTACAGGAAACCATTTAACAATGTGTAAACAAAAAACTGTTAAATTGAACTATTAGTATTACATAGCAATACTTAGAACAATTTAACTGTGTGCAAATAAAGCTATTTGTATTAGATATTGACACGTGAAACCATTTAACTATGCACAAACAAATGGGATCTGGCTGGTGTCAAAATTATTACCTCCGAACAATTCGTTTACACATCATATATATTTTATATATACGTATAGACAGGATTTGGCATTAAGATAACCTACTGGGGTTGATATGCCGTAAAACAAAACTAATCAAATCTAACATAGTTCTCTTACTTGCCATCTAGTTTCTATTGATATGTAACAATTTTTCATTAAATCACGCATGAACTGAGAAAAAAGCACTCGTAATAGTCTCTGTACAGGTAATATGGCATATCTCTTGTTATCGCTTCAATAGTCAACCCTCAAGTCTTCACGTTTCTTTCTTATCCTTCAACTGGCTCACCAGAAATTCAGTTTTAAAAGAAACAGTGAGTTCAGTCAGAAAGAAAGACTTTCCAGGACTATCATGTCTGATTGTAACGCTGTAATAAGAAATGTGCATTGTGATCGACAAGAATGCAGCAACCCGTTCCGGTTATTAATCTAAGACCTGAAATGGATCAAGTCACACCTATCACGGAACATCCTATTTACCCAACCCCTCCGCTCGGGCAGGATATGACACAAGGTCAATTTTTAAGCGGAGTTTAACAGGTTTGAATTCAGAGTTTTCCTTCTCCTAGACTAGTTGCCTCAACAAGGCTGAAGAACCTAGTCTGTCCTACTATTTACCCATAGCTGGAGGGAGAATAATTGGATTCATACCTTTCCCAAGGGTATTAGTGCTATGTGAAATGCAATCAGTCAAGTCCAGGATTTGAACTCGGGTCGCCGTGTTCATTTCCTACGACGATAACAATTACACCACGGGCACCTCCTATCACGGAACATAACTGAAATTCTCTCATAATTTATTCTTGTCAGATGACCATCGACAGGAAATGAGTCACCTGCCACATTGAACAACTGCAATACCTGGTTTTATTTAGACAAGTAGCAGGGATGGGGGAGACAATTTTTTTTTAAATCCTGAAACGGGCATTCTCAACTGTACTTTAAAACATATAGCAGTAAAAGTACGTTACTAGCTTACTTAACATTTCATCATTTCGCAAATTATTTAAGTTATATACATTTTTGTAGTTTTTATTGCATCAAAAGTAATTATATGAGTATACACACGTACACACACACACACACACACATATATATATATATATATATATATATATATATATATATAATTAGTCATGTAAACTTTTCTTAGAACTCGCTTCAAATCGTTTGCTTTTCATCTCAACCAACTTTTGGTTGTCGTCCACTTGTCGTTAATAACTCCTACTTTACTCTTTTTTCTAGCATTCTTCTCGGCATTATTCTAAAGACTGCTGCTGTTACTAATTTTGACTAAGATTCATCAGTTTGTAGTGAGAATTCAAGTAGCCAATTTTCAGCAAAAAGTGATATAGAGACATATTTCATGGATGAAATGAAAGCCTTTCCAAAACCATGAATATATTTTGCTCTTAGCTTTCCAATCATTGCTTATTCTTTTTCCCCACTTTTTGCAATAACTGTATATCAGTTTTTCCCAGTTTACGTTTTCTCCTTCTATGAACATGTGCACGGTATGACAATATCCAGAGTTGTCAACGGAAAGGTAGAACTATTAAAATATCCATCTAAACTGAGGACAGTACGCATGCGTACGTAAATACGTAAAATGTGTACCAACAATACTGTGACCACGTGCACAGATTGTACATAGGTCAAAATCGACATCGTCCTTCAGAGTGTGGCAATTTTCTTTTCCTTATATATATATATATATATATATATATATATATATATATATATATATATGCAGGAGAATTTGTATGTGTGTATACATCAATGAAATTTGAAAAAAAATGTGCCTAATGTGTTGGCCAGGAGGATAAATGTGTAGAATAGCACATTTCATCGCTCAAGGTCATTCTCTTCTTGGTCAAGCTGAGAACTTTTCAGCATCAGCTCGTATATATATTTATATAGATAAACACACACACACACACACACACACACACACACACACACACACATACATGACAGAATATAATTCTACTGCAAAACATTGCACTTTTCAGGCCTTGTATAGCTGAGATGATTAGCCTTCACCGTGTCAATTCTCTTTTCTTGCTTCCTTCCTGCAAACTGTGTGTATAAGAAAAACAGTGGATCTGTAGAAAGCCACTTCCTCTTGGCTTCTTTCTTCATCATTTTCATTTCCTTTGACCTTTCTTCCAATAATTCAGCGTCAGTAGATAAATGAAAAAAGATTTTTGGCTTCAGAGGAAATGTTAGGAAGATGAAAGACTGGATGCATCAAGTCTAAACATACTTTTTTACTTTTCTTATATCTTTTCCCATTTTCATAATACCAATAATTTTTGAAACATTTGGAAGAGTTAATGTTTCATTTATGGATGAAAAAAAATGAAAATGAGACCAGACATTTTGTCATAATTTATAAAGAAAAATATCCTTTCATCCTCAATTTCTCTATTTCCAACACTTTGTGCTCTCTGAACTTTTTATAGGAATTTCCCTTTAGATACCCAAACCTTAACTGACTTTATTTATCACCTTCTATCACCTTTATTTTCCCTGTTTTACATTGTTTTCTATTATATTTTATATTTCGTAATCTAATTTTACCAAGTAGTTTTAATTTTACATATATACCATTTTAATTATTTTAATTTTGCCTCATCTATTAATCAATTTCTTATTGTATAATTTACAAACAATTAGAATTATAGACCACAAATTTTAAGTGCTTACTTTAGGATTCAGGAGCATCTTTTTACTATAATAGTTTTTGAATATTCCAAAACTTTAAAATTTTACAGGGTGGAGGGTTAGTTTACAGTGTAATTAAAATGCTAAACTGGATCCTTACTATGTGTCTGTCAGGTAAACAGAAAAGTTATATTTTTGTTCAACTGCATAAAGTGGAAATTTACTTGAACATATCAAAGTCAGAAGAGAAACTTAGAGCATTTTTTTAATTATTTTTTTCTGTCACAAGAAAATCAAGATTCTTTTGTGGTTATATTTCTCATATGAGCAATGACCATCACGTTATTCTCTCAATGGCGTTTATCCTTTCCTAAGCCCGCCCAGAAACATAGTTCAGGGTTATGCCCGTATACATTTATGTAATAAAAAGGTGAATATATAAATCTATAGTCAGTTTACATAATTAAAACTTCTATCAGTAGAGAAAGGAGTTCGTAAATCTTTCAAAATTTTGAAAGACCTTTTAAACCTCTCAATATATGTGATGTTTATGTACAATGAACTGAAGTAACAAACTGATAACAATTTTAAAATCCTGAAACCTAAAAAGATTAATTATCATTTTGTGTAATACATATTTCACAGAATGCTCACTTACTACATTCCGATCCTAAGCAAAATGATGATCCATACATCCATGCGTAAATAATTCCGTTTTGTACCGGGCAAGTTTCAAAATAAAGATTCTTACTTGTTAGTAAAAGAAAGATAATGTTGAAAATAAAAGAAAAAACAAACAATTGTACTTTGCTTTACCTTATCAGTCTCTGTGGTATCTGTGGCTAAGATAAGCTACTTCTTTATTTCTAATTTGGCACTGTTTCTCAAACAATCAAAAGGCGCATTGTCACTTTTTGCGATAAAAAGCAATAAGATATAAAATTGTCATATACTAGAAAAGCATTAAATAGAAAATTTCAAGTTACGATTTTGATTAATTCTTATGCTTTTACAATGTTACAAAAAGAAACTCTCATAATCCTTTGTAATGCAAGGGTTTAACTTGAATTCTTTGTTAGTTATACATGAATCGTTCAGATTAGAGAAGCTAATATTTATTTTGTATACATTAATGTATATTACTAATTCGGAAAAGGTTTGCTAATTTGTCCTACATAGACTGCAAAATGCTTTGACGTCGAGTTACCAAATTGGGTTTGCATACTGTTTGGACCCAACAGAACAGTTAAACATACAAAGGTGTTTACTTTTCATAAAGAAAGAGGATATTTAACAATAGAAATAACCATCGGGAAGCCATGTAGCAGCAAGACGAAACTAATTGTACAGAATTTTTATTTTCAAACTTCAAAAGAAAAGAATTAAACTATTTTATGTTTCGATAGAATAACCATTTGCAAATGTATCTAATTATCTTAGTAAAACATAATTAAATCTTACTAATTGGGATTATCCATATCTATGCAAATTGGTGATATAAAATAATCACACAGAATGATTGGCTAATTAGGATTATCAATCTGGACAAAAAATAAAAAAAATATTTAAACCAATAAGTCCCTTAAATAATAAACGTTTACATAACTACTGAGTTGTACTAGTTCAAAATATAAAGCAAATAAAATTGAAAAATTTCTTTCATTTTATCAATTCCTTATCAATTAACAATTATTATTTGTAACAATTTAACATACCTTTTTAACTAATAACAAAGATTATAAAATAAACTGCTGTTATTAAAGTGTTGTCCTTTTAGCCATTATAGACAACTGCTAAAATATATTTCAGCTTTTTTTAGATTATGTTCATTCATTTTTTTAAAGATGATAAGCAAACAGAATATGAATTATAATAATTGATATCTCAAGTTCACTTTCTTCATAATAAATAATTTAAACTTATAGGAATATTTTTCCTATAAAAAAGTCAACCTTATTTTTAATGTTTTTAATATTCTTTTCTTAATTAATTAATTTATTTATTTATTCATCATTTCTATCCATTGAACTTCGAAATACAAACTCAATTTTTATTCTTTATAACAAGCACTAGAGGGAACCTCTCTGAAACTGGTAGACAAATTCACTGACCTAGGAAGCAGTGTCTCATCAACCGAAAAAGACACCGACACGCGGCTAACGAAGGCTGGGACAGCTATCGATAAGCTATCGATCATATGGAAATCAAACCTGACCGATAAAATGAAACGCAGTTTCTTCCAGGCAGCGGTCGTATCGATACTGCTGTACGGATGCACTACTTGGACGCAAACTAAACGGATGGAGAAGAATCTAGACGGCAATTACACAAGAATGTTGAGAGCAATATTGAACAAGTCCTGGAGGCAACACCCCACAAAGCACCAACTATACGGCCACCTGCCTCCTATAACGAAAACTATCCAAGTTAGACGAACCAGACACGCAGGACACTGCTGGAGAAACAGAGACGAGCTCATAAGTGATGTACTCCTATGGACCCCCACATATGGCCGAGCAAAAGCAGGACGACCAGCTAGAACATACATACAGCAGCTATGTGAGGATACGGGATGTAGCCCTGAAGACCTGCCAGAGGCGATGAACGATAGGGAAAAGTAGCGAGAGAGGGTCAGTGATATCCGTGCTAGCGGCACGACATGATCATGATGATGATAACAAGCACATTCTTTGTTTTGTTTTTCTTTTTTTAATTACTTAACTCCTAGTATGAATTATTTTGAATTTTCCTTGAAATTCATTTATTCAAATATCAATATATGATTTTTGATTGTGATAAAGGTTTTTGAGTGAAGATTTTCATGTTTACTTTTTAAATATTTAAATTGAAAATTTAAATGAAGATGTGCAAAGCTGAGCAACTTATCAAATGAATTGACGATGTCTATATGTCTAGATTACTGTCTAGATATGAGCAAAGCTAAGCAACCTATCAAAGGAATGATGATGACTAGACGTCTAGATTACTGTCTAGATGCGTTCAAAGCTAATCAACTTATCTAGTGAAGTGACGATGTCAAGACTCGAAGATAAGTCAGTGTCAGTTTTTAGAAAATTATGAAACAAGTTTCTATACTTTTTGAACGAGATATTTTGATGAAACACATGATTGTGAAAGTACAGTCGCTTCCATATTCACAACGCTTCGCTCCTTATGAATTTTTCTTGTTTCTTTACCGAAAGTCTCTTTCATGAGGAATATCTGGGGATATGGAGGACAAATTCCAAAGTGCAGCTTCACACTCAATTAAAAGAGGAGTTTCTTGATGAAAAACTCATTGGAATAAACATATTGAAATACAAAAGGACTCTTTTAAAGAAAATTAATGCTTCATTTATTGTTCATTTCCGTCTTAGTCAATACAACTTTAGTCCCAGTACTTTTGAACTCATTTCATATTCATTATAACCAAATATCTATTTTTTATTTTTAGATGAAGTATAGTCAGCCATTTTTATTACCATTTTACTCCTTTGAGAGTTTTCATACCAGCATTAGCTAATGGTTTTTTTTTTATAAAGTTTGAGTGTCAGCAAGTCTTCTCAAGTCTCCAGGACTCTTCTCGGTATTCTGGCCGATCTCAAAAATGTTGTAGCATGGATGGTATCCACTTGTCCTCTAATTTCCAAGTCATTCAGTCTCTTTATGAATCCTTTGGGGATTGTTCCAAGTGCACCAATTACAATCGGTATTATCGTCTTCTTCATGTTTTATAGTTTTTTAAAAACTGTTTTAAAATCAAAATCTTGGTTTTTATCTCTCTTTTCGCTTTCTTTTAATTTTACTCTGGGGTCTGTTGGGTCGCTACAACAAATTTTGACTAGTATCTTTTATCATCTTAATTTTTGATTGCTTTTGTTTTTATCAGAAATCCCTCAATGCAAGAAATTAATAATAGTCAAAATCAATAATAGCCAAATACGTAGACTATTCATGATATATGCTTAACCTAAACACCTTTATCTGTTTAAATTTCTCAGATGAAGAATTATCATTATTATTTGCATTATTTACAGGAGTCAAACTAAATGTCTTAATCCTGGTTGTTATATTCATAATATTTCGTTCAATGGCACATCCGGCCTTATTTAAATGATTTTTTATGATTTTTTTAAAAAAATTTATTTGGGTGAGTTTTTTTTTTCAAGTCGGAAAATTTTGAACCCGACCCTTTATTCAATCCGCAAAGGTTGACTCGTCTCATTCTGTTGTTCATGTATTGGAATATCCCAAATCAGTTAATTCACTTTTCACAGTTACAATAAATGGTTCGGTTTAAAATTCCCTAAATTCTACTCTCACTAAAGACAAGCAAAGAAAACGGATGAGTACAGCAACCATGACAACCTAGATGAGAACAATAATTTGAATAATAGAAATAATGCAAATATTAAACCCCATTCTTTCTATTCTTACACTGAAAAATTTGTTCCTTGCAAAGAAGTTCTAAAAGAGATTTTCCTTTGTTTTCCCACATATTTTTTCTCAATGCTTCATATTGGATGAAATTTCATTTTGAGTAACAGGCAAAACTATTTCCAGCAATGAAATACATCAACATTTCTTGTCAGAAATAAATGATATATTGACCAAATAATACGTTGTCATATCTTTATCATCAACCATTAATCAAGGTTTTTATTTTATTCTTTCCTTTATACATGCACAAACACACAAACATGTATAATTATATATTATTAGATTACACACACACACACACACACACACACACACACACACACACACACACACACACACACACATGCTTACATAAAACCATGCATATATATATACATACTTGTATATATATATATATATATATATATATATATATATATATATATATACAAAATGAAATATGTATTATGTAGAGAATTCTCAATGCTCTACTTAATCTACTTCAAAAATTAATTAGAAGACTTTTGTTTCATTTATTGTTCATATTTTTTTCTACTTTTCTCTTCTTGGAATTTTTGGTCTTGTCTACCAATTTAAATTTCAATAAAGTTCCTCCTCAAAACATCTTTATTGTTTTATGATTAATGAAATATTACTAAGATTTTTAAATAAGCTGAAGTTACCCAGGTAAGAGGTCAAAATTGAATTTCAAAGAAAAATCCTCTCTCCGTATATCCTTTTCGAAAGGATGGCAATTTTCCAAGCTTCTTTTACCAATGAAAAAATATACTAAATAGTTATTAATACTAATTGTCTCGACAAAAGATAAATTTGCATAACTGAAAAGAGATTTATACATTTTTATATTATCTTATAAAGTTAATTGTGGGTTATGAGAACATCTACTAAGTTTTACTCCCGCTTCATATATTCTATATTTTTTATACTCAGACGGAGACACAGAATTAACAGCTTTTCTATTTAGATTGGATAAGTCGGTAAATCATGTTATTGGGTGCTGCTAAAGTTGAACGGTTGTTTTTTTTGGTATTGGTGTTGTACCAATATACAGTTTCCATGAGGAAAAATGGTTTTCTGACAGCAATCTTTTAAATACTTTTGTGGAATAGTTCTACTGTGGCCTCTATAGTTCTATATGCACTACTAAACCGAATTCTAATGTCTCATTTTGCTGTAAAATACGCTGTCATTGTCGGTGAGCTGCTTAACCGGCAGGTTTCATTCATAAAGCAGTGGCTCCAGTTGGCGAATAATACTTTCAGAGTGAATCAACTTCCATAATGAGTGATATCCATTCTAACCAACTCTTGGTGTATATCCAATGTTTCTTTCCAGCAATGATCTGATATTAGCTCCGTAGAGCTTGAAATACTCCACATTATTTAACCACTTCTTCAACTGTTGCTTTGATTCTGAAAGGTTGATCTTGCATGTAAAGTATAATGTTCGCCTCACACACAGATGCCTATTTTGTCAATGAATGGTCATTGTTTGCTAGGGACCCAGTTCTTCCACAAAAGCGACTCATATCAGCTGCACCAGTTAAATTATTTCATCACCAGATGATCAGCACGGTTTTGCTTAAGCTTAACCAGTGTCCCTTTTATGCTCAGCTGTCAAATTTTCAACATTTCTGGTGAGAGTATAAAAAATCCACTGATGCACACATGTTAAATTAGGGTGTCTGGCGTAGCGTCTTCCTCTCTTCTTGCAGTGCCACTTTGATGTCTTTCAATGTCACCTCAAACTTAACCAAATTAATGTGTCGAGCGTTGTTCACTAGTTGCAACCAATGCGAATCTTCGGCAATGGATTCGTTGAATTCCAGCGGGTCTCTAGTGGTTATAGAACTCACGCCAACCCATTATCGTCCATTTGGCCATTTCATGCAAGTTCGTTCTGACGAACCCGAATGATGATATGTTAGCATCTACTTAAAAGGAGAATTATCCACTTTATCTTTCCAGATGTTTACTTCGCCAAGAAAGTTGGCAGCCTCTTGATTCTTCGCTATGACCACAATATATATATTAGTAAATGATTGAAACCTTCTTGCATGGTTATATAATGTCAATATTACATGAGATGACAACTATAATTCGAAGAAATATATTCGAGTCTTATATATATTAAATTGTAATAATGCTAAGAAATTAAAAATATAATATTTTTTATGTATGTCATCATTTTTTATGGCATGAATGTATTAGTCAAAATATAACTTTTTTTACAGACTGGTAGATTATTTCTAAAAAAAATAAGAAAAATTCACAGTTATTATTTCGATTATTATGTTACTTTTATAATGTTTATTTTTAAAACACGATCACACTTGAAATTATCAAGAGATTTTATAGAAAAAATATACTTAACAAATTAATAAGCTTCAATTGTTACACCAGATGTAAAATTTTACTGATTAGATTAAATAATTTGTATAATTGAAAAACAATTTTCATAAAACTATATTTTCCTTTTGATGAAAGGATATTTTTTGGTTGAATAAAAACTTTTAAAAAATCAAATAAAATTTTGCTATATTTTCTTTCTATTCATCTACTGTTATAATAATTCATTTTCCTGTTTTATAATATAAGTTTATCATCAAATGAGGAAAATATCTGTTCTAGACATTAGGTGACACCCTTCTCATATTTCTTCTATGTTTAACCATGTAAAAAGAATCATTTGGGTTGAGTTAACCTGTGATAACATCATCTAAACTTTTTTTGTAATAAATACATATTATCAATACCATCATTAATGGCAAAAATAAAATTCTTTTTTTTAAAAACTAAGCTTTTGGCTCATCTTTTCAAGGAGGTTTACTTTGAATATGCATGCACATAAAGTCACATTTTCAATATATTCCAGGTGGTCTGCAGATAACTATTTGACCTGTTTTTTTTTATGCCTTGTGATTTTAGAATTGGTTATTATAGCTGTTGGGGTGCTCCATTGTATTTTCAAACTGCTCTTCCAACAAAGAACTTAGAAAAACAGGAGATTCTCTTTCATTCTTCTTTTATGTCTCCTTCTTCTCCTTCTCATGGGAAATATCATCTTAACATAAGAGATTCCTAATGGTAAGCAAGAAATTTGAGCAGTGAAAGAAGATAAGATAGTTATCCAAAGAATAGTAGATAAAAACTTGGTTGCTTTTATAATGTTGTTGTGGACTTTTCTATTTTCTTTTCTTATTTTGGCCAAGTTTTTATCAGTATAGAATTTGGGACTTTGTAAGATTATCAGTATAAAGTAAAAAAAGATAAACTACATTTATAATTTCATCTTTAAAAAAATACATAATCTTGTATAAGCCCATTTCATTTTTGGCATTTTCATGCACTGCTTTTATCAATACAGATAATGTGTTCACTTATATACCATGATACAGAGATCGCCAAACTATGCACAGTAGCTCAGTAGATCACTGCAAGATGAAACTATGTGCATCATAAAAAAGTTCATGATAAAACCATCATTAAAAATGTGCCTCCTATTATAGCAGATTATTTGACTGTTTTAAAAAAGAAATAAGATTTAGTTTTTACCATTCAATACAAACGATGATGATCAGGTTTGAATACTTTTCATAAGAATTTCATCTGGTATGCATTTGAAAGTATATGAAAAAACAATATCAGTTTCCATATCCAGTGATATCAACCATGAGCGTATTGATGAAGTTGAGATTTTCTTTAAAGAAGTGTATCTTTTGGTAGCTTAAAAAATCCTTAACTATTTTCATCGTGTTTCATTTTGATGAGGATTTTCAACCGTCAATAGTGTTAAAAGCAATAAAAGAGAAACGTAAATGTGACAGTAAAATATCAAATTCTTGTCTATCATTGATTACTCTCCTTAATTTACGGGATAAAAAAGGATTTACTCATAATATTTAACGGTTTCAATTATTTTTTAGAAATCCTTTTTTTATGTACATTTTTGGATTTACAAAAATTCATTTTTGTTGCTTCTAAAGAGCATCTGCAACCAGAACAGTTTTGGGAACTGCTACCATAATAAATAATGAAGATTTGTTGTTTGATTGTGAAAACTGGAAATATTGGATCCAGAAATTATCCTAATCCTAATTTTTACCGCCCTGCCAGTGGAGCTGAGACTAGATTAAATGCATTGTCGGTAGAGGAGTAAGATCCAGTCCACCCCCAAAAATGACTCTCCTAGGTATAACATTAAACTCTATCTGGTGGTAAAACTCCATTTCAGCAGTTCTGGGGGTAGGGGTGGATTCACTCCTACATTTCGATTACTCCCAGGCTGGCTCTAACTAGTAGTTACTGTAAGAGTCTTATCTATGGGCCAAATAGATATGTTTGAAAATTACCATTATCAAATAGGAATACGTGAAACTATATAACTATGTGAAAATGAAATATTATTATTATTACTATTATTATTATTGTTGTTAATATTATTATTCCTTTGAGAGTTTTTCACGTCAGCGTTAGCTGATGGTTTCTCACTGAAGTTTGAGTGACAGCAAGTTTCCTCAAGTCTCTTGGAGACACCTCAAGATTCTGACCAATCTTAATGCTGTAATATCTCTACTTGTCCTCTTAACTCCAAGTCTTCCAGTCCCTTTACTAATGCTTTGGGGATTGTTCCATGTTCCCCAACTACGATTAATATCACCATCACCTTCATGTTCCTTATTTTTTTTTAGTTCTTTTGCAAGATCTGTGTACTTATCTCTCTTTTCGTTTTCTTTTATTTTCACTCTGCGGTCCCGAGTATCTTACGATGGGGATAGCCCAGGAGTTAATCCCTTTGATGTTATTATTATGATTATTTTACTCCTTGAGAATTTTTCACATCAGCGTTAGCTGATGGTCTTTCACAGGAGTTTGAGTGACAGCAAGTCCCCTCAGGTTTCCAGGACTCTTCTCAGTATTCTGGCTAATTTCAATAATGCTGTAGTTTGGACAGTTTCCATCCGTCCCGTTATTTCCAAGTCCTCCAGTCGTACCAATCGTTTGGTGTCTGTCAAGGAGCAACAATTACAATTGGTATAACTCTTATTTCATGTTTCACAGTTTTTCAATTCCCAAGCAAGGTCCAGGTACTTATCTCTCTTTTCATTTTCTTTCGATTTTACTCTGTGGTCCGCTTGGACAGCAAAGTCGACAATTCTGCAAGTTCCCTTTTTTGTTGATTATTATAAGGTCTTGATGTCTGGCTGAGATTAGGTGATCAGTTTGTATCTCAAAATCCCAGAGGAGTTTGTGTGTCTCATTCTCCAGGATAGATTCTGCTTTATGCATATACCATTTGTTCGTATGGTCAAACTTCAATTTCTTGCACAATTTCCAGTGGATCACCTTGCTCACCAAATAGTGTCTCGTCTTATATTCTTTTGTGCTAATTTGCTGCATTCGTTTATTATGGTCGTTTCGTCTCCATCACCACTTAACCTTCATCTATTGTTTTGTTGCATCTTATCTATTCTCTCCTTGATATGGTTGGTCCTTATGGCGTTGTTTTGTGCTGCCATTAAGAAAGATTTAGTTTCTCTCTAAAGGTTTCCCTTTCTTAGCCATGCCCACGTTTTCTCGTGTGAGATATCGCTTGTTAGTCGCTTAAAACGTCTATAGAGTTGTTTTTCTTCCGATTTTTTGTTTTTTTGGTTATTTCCGTTTTGTTGTTCCTCGTGTCGTCAGTATTGCTTCTGGTGGCTGTGATTAGACTTCCTCCACGCTTTTGTAAGTAGTTTTCAAGTCGTTGTATTGATGCGCCAACACTGTCTTCAATGCTGGCAAATCCTCTGCCTCCTTCTTTTTTTGACACATATCGTCTGTTAACGTCATCTCACGGATGCATAGTCATTAATCTTTTTTGTTCTCTGGTCCATTTGTTTGAGTTCATCTCTGATTCTCCTCAAGAATGGTCCTGAGTATCTTACGAAGGGGACAAGGTTTCCGCTATAAAGTTTTGTCCCGAGTAGTTTCCTGGTTCTTCTGAGATACCTTCTTTTAAATTTTTTCAGTCATTTCCACTTGTTTGATGGTATCAACTTTCAATATTCCCAAGTATCTGTAGGTTTCCTTTTCTCTGAGCGTTCTGATTTTTTCTTTATTTGGTAGTTCGACTCCTTCTGTCATGTGTCGTTTGACGCTTTTTAATACTTGCATGGCGCATTTTTCTACGTCAAATTCCATTCCTATATCTTGACTGTATATTCTCAGCCTGTGTTAGGGTTTCCAGTTCTTTTTCGTTTTGGGCAAACAGTTTTATGTTGTCCATGTACATTAAGTGGTTGATCTCCTCCCAAATTTGTCCCGTTAGTATTTTCCACATCATCGGTAGGCACGATATGGATTTTTAGTTGTTTAGGGCGGTTCCTTTGAAGAGGTCTTTTTGGATCAGAGTGGTCTTCCCTTTGGTCATCCATTCGGGTATATCAGTTTTTTTATGCATTTATTTATTTCGGTAGCAAGTCTGACGTGGATGGAGGTGAATTTTTAAAATCAAAATCCGTGTATGCCAACTAGGACATGGATTTTCCAGTTTGATATTTTTTAAGTTCATTGGGGTACATTTTCACCTTAGGGCCTTCGTCGAGCATTCGCAACTCTGTTTCCATGTTGTTTATCCATTTGCCTTTTTTGTTGTTATTTATTATTATTATTATTATTATTCATTAGAGTTTTTCACATCAGCGTAAGCTGATGGTCTTTCACTGGGGATTGAGTGACAGCAAGTCTCCTCAAGTCTCCAGACTCTTCTCAGTATTCAGGCCGTTTTCAATTATGCTGTTGTTTGGATGGTCTCCACTCGGCCTCCAGCTTCTAAATCTTCCAGGCCCTTTAATAATCCTTTAGTTACCGTACCAAAAGCACTAATCACAATTGGTATAATTGTCACCTTCATGTTCCATAGTTTTTTTTAATTCTCTAGCAAGGTCGATATCTCGCTTTTACATTCTTTCAGTTTTATTCTGTGTTTTTCCGGGACAGCAAAGTCGACAATTTTGCAGATTTTCTTTCTTTTTTTTTCTTTTTTTGTTGATTATAAAAAGGTCTAGTTGAGATTAGGGGATCCATTTGTATATCAAAGTCCCATAGGAGTTTGTGCGTGTCATTTTCGAGGACAGGTGCTGGGTTGTGCATATACCATTTGTTGGCATAGTCAACTTTAAATTTCTTGCTCATTTCCCAGTGGATCATCTTGCCCACCCAGTCGTGTCTAGCCTTGTACTCCTTCTATGCCAATTTGCTGCATTCGCTTATTATGTGATTGATGGTTTTATCTCTGTCACCACATAGTCTGTATTTGCTATTTTGTTGCGTCTTATCTAGCCTTGCTTTGATATTGTTGGGTATCACCAACCTTTTTCCACACAATGAACTAGTCCATCAGCCATATATAGCAGTAGCTACTAATACCAGGGCAGACTAGAAGCTTCTTATAGGAATAGTATTGGAGCGTTGGAGATTGGAGATCGCACTAGATCACCTTACTTGCTACCATAATAACGGAAGTCAGTACTATCGTTGGACTCTACCTTTATTCTGTATTCACTAATCATATTTACCAACCCCTCCGCTCGGGCAGGGTATGACACAAGCGGAGTTTAACAGGTTTGAATTCAAAGTTTTCCTTTTCCTTGACAAGTTGCCTCAACAAGGCTGAAGAACCTAATCTGTCCTACTATTCACCCATAGCTGGAGGGAGAATAATTGGATTCATACCTTTCCCAAGGGTATTAGTGCTATGTGAAATGCAATCAGTCTCGTCCAGGATTTGAACTCGTATCGTCGTGTCCATTACACCACGGGCACCCCCAATTATTCACTAGTATTCACTAATCCTATGTTCTTGTCTACTAATAGTCTCTCTATTGTATATACTTTTTCCTGAGAATATATCTATTTCCTCTCAGATCGTGGTTTGTACTTTATTTAATATTACAAGCGTTCACTAACCAGAAAGCTACCGATATGATTGGTTCTTATGTTGCTGTTTTGTGCTGCCATTAGGAGAGATTCTGTTTTTCTCTTAAAGTTTCCTTTTCTAAGCCATGTCCAGGTTTTGTCGGGTGAGATGTTTTTTATTAGTCGTTTAAAACGCCCATGGAGTTATTTTCCTTCCCATTTTTGTTTCCTAGTTTTTGTCATTCTGTTATCTATCGTGTTATCAGTATTGTTTCTGATGGCCGTAATCAGTCCTCTTTCGTGTTTTTCTATGTAATCTTTGAGTCGTTGCATGGATGTGTCAACGCTGTCTTCGATGCTGGCAAGTCCTCTTCCTCCCTATTTTCTTGGTACATATATCTGTCCACGTCGTTTCTGGGATGTAATGCCTTGTGCATGGTCATTAGTTTTCTAGTTCTTTGGTCCATTTTTCTAAGTTAATCTCTGGTCCACTTGAGAAAGGGTCCCGAGTATCTAATGAGGAGTACAGCCCAAGTATTTATTCCTTTGATAAGGTTTCGGCTAGAGAGTTTTGTCTCTAGTAGTTTTCTAGTTCTACTGAGATATTCTTTTTCAATTTTGTTTTTCATTTCCACTTGTCTGATGGTGTCAGCCTCCAAGATACCCAAGTATTTGTAGGTTTCGTTTTCTGCGAGTGTTCTAATCTTGTCTTGATTTGGTAGTTCTATTCCATCAGTTAGATGTCGTTTGCCACTTTTCATGACGAGCAGAGCGCATTTTTCAATGCCAAATTCCATCCCTATGTCTTGACTGTATATTCTAATTGTGTGTATTAGGGTTTCCAGTTCTTTTTCAGTTTTTGCAAATAGTTTTATATCATCCATGTACATTAGGTGGTTGACCTTTTTTTGCGATCTACTAAGTTTGTATCCGGCTGTGCATTTTCTGAGTATGTGGTTTAGTGGCATCATGGCAATTATGAATTGTAGGGGTGATAGTTCATCTTTTGGAAAATACCTCTTTGGATCTTTGCTTTAGCCAAGCTTTTTCCTCCTGCTGTTAATTCAACTCTCTAGTTTTCCATGTTTTTTTCGATGAAGTTTACGGTTTCGTGTGATATTTTGTACATTTTGAGACAGTTATTATTATTATTATTATAATTATTATTATTATTATTATTAAATAAGAATATTTTCTTGAAAGTTCATCGTTCTGTATAATTTATTAGGATTAGTAATATTTACTAGAAGCTATAATTGTTTACAAATGATTAAAATCAGTTAGTTGAAACTATATAAATGCTTGGAAACGCTGACTTTGACGTTAAATGATCTAACGAGGGTTGACATGCCGTAAAACCAGCCAACCAAATGAAAACAATCGGATTTTCATACACTTTCTTAAATGCATATTTAAATTTTGGCTCCTTCTTACCATAGCCACAGATATTATCGAATATCACTTGAAATATACTGACAGAGATCAAAAGACTATATGAAGAAAACGATTACTTTCACCTTTGAAAATGATCTGTGCTATTTCCTGTTTATTTTCAATTCAAGAGACCGAAAACTTCTTGTATATCTTCTCTGTTACTTATGCTTGAAACCTGAACATCTAAAGTGGATGATGATTATTCTTAACTCATAAAATACTCTTATAATGAACAGTTGATCAAAACTGTTCTTCATTCACACAATTGCTCCAATAAATCATCAAATCTTAAATATATCTAAATGTATAAATAATTCAGAGGACACAACTTATATAAACATTTATTTATTGAAAATTTCTTTAAGCAGAAAACGTAGAAAGTGAATGCACTATTCAAATGAAGAAAACTTAACTGAAAGTAGAAAAGTGTAATTACGTACATGACTAAGTATGATAAATATATCATAAACGATTTTAAAAACATGATTTCAAATTGATTAATGACTATTATTTGAATTAATTTTAGATGTTATAATTTTACAATATCTGTTTATGCAGAATTTGAATATGTTTGCACTAATGGAAAAAGTCTGAAGTTTTAGCGATCTGTTCTAGTTATAAAATTTGTTAACAAAAATTTGCATAACAATAAATATGATTCCTAAAAAAAAAAAAAGAAAGAAAACTAGATAAAGTGAAAGATAGAGACAGAAAGAGAAAGAGAGAGAAACAAACAGATGAGTTGACGAGAGAGTGAGAAAGAGAGAAAGAAATAGAAGGAGATTCACCTGGACAACTTCAATTTCCTGAGTCTCAGATTACAGATGTTTTGCCTCTTCAATCAATTTCTGTTTATTTCAATAAAAAAGAATCATATTTCTCTGACCATTCAGCTTAGTTAAGAATCACTGTTAAAATACTAGTAAAGCTGTTTAAATTTGAGGGTTTTTTTATTTTCTAAATAAGAAATGAAAAAATGATTGATTTAGTCACTTTATTTTTTATTTGATTACTAAATTTCTCCATAAATAAAAACGCAGTAATTCGTGAAAATTGATAGGAACAATTGATTACTGTCTGGGTAAACATTCTTTGCTTGAAGCGAAATTTCCATTATTTTTATGAGTATTATGCGAAGTTTGGTCGATTGCAGCTTAAATTGACACTTAAAAAAGAATAAAATTATAAGTTGCATGTGAAAAATTAGGAAAATATTGATGCATGCAGAAACTTCCTTTTCTTCTTTTCTTTCTCCTCTTCTTTTTTTTCTTTTTTTTTTTCTTGTAAACAATATTTAAATTTCAATACAGAAGAATGTAAACATTCTCTGAGTGTTTTATTTTACCTTAAAATATGATATCTAACACATGAATTGATATTTCACTCATGCGAAATAGACACACCTTGTTATGACTCTTGTTTTCACTCGAGAACGTGGAATACATGTGTTTTTATTATTTCTGGAAAATCTCGGATTAAAAGATAATAAGAAAAAAAATGATGAAAACAAACAAAATAGTTTGTTATCAACTGTTGTTGTGAGAAAAAGCAATTTTAGGGTTGTTAGTACATAGTTTCATCAATAAATCTACCGCAACATACTGAAAACAAAAATATTTCGCATCAGGTTCTTCATTTTTCAGCATAATCTTTTTTCTTTCCAATTTTACAATTATTCCCCCAACGTCTTTTTGTCAGTTTTTCTGTTATAGTATAACTGAAAGACGGATTAAGGCTATATTCTATTATTAATGTCTATTTCTAAGTATGATAAAAATATTTTCCCAAATAGTTTTAAAACACTTTGGAAGCCCAGAGAATCTATCATATAATTATAATCCGTAAACTCATCTTTATTTTGTGTATGTTAGGTTAGCTAAACTGAAATTTTATCTTTTTTAACCGTACAAGTTAAAATTCTCCTCGTCTGAAATCAAAATAATAACGTTTTTCTTGTGAATTGTTCCCGTCACAGAAAAAATAAGGATTTAAAAGGTCCTGTTGTGTTTACATTTGCAATACGAGTAACGATAACTAAAGAGCTATGAACATTAATCCCTCGATGACGTTTAATAAGAAACTTATAGGAAACGTTTAAATTGAAACTTGTAAAAAATTAATTCGTAATTAATTGCTGAAAATCCTGTAGGTAGGATTCATTTTAAGGAATAATATGAATTATACATATCGAACATCATCTATTGAAAGTTTTGGGTCAATGTTCGGCTAATAACAACTTTAAACTATGAACTTATTTATATACCCTTATATGTTAAAATGCATAATACAAGATACGTACAACTTTATAATAATACCAAAGTTAATTATCATCAAACATTTGTAAGAGAAATAAGGAAAAACAAAACTGATGCGAATCTAATGTTAAATAAACATTTAGCTCCAATCGTCGATCGTCATCCAATTTTTGCTAATAAAGCGAACATACATTAACGTTTAGTTTTATTTATTTTATATTAAATTCTCTTTAAAGGTCAAAACATTTCTGGCTTGAATGGATTTTGGAGCATCTGCATATATTTCGATAAAACCCTTTACAGAACGCCATTTTGACTGATGATTCGTCCGAAGGGTTTTTCTTTCATTTGTTCGGTCGTTTTTATCTTTTCAAAACAAATCTGCTTTGAAAAAAAGTGTTATTGCTATTGTCAGCTAAAATAACATCTCTGTTCGAAAAACTAAATAACTCTGGACAACTGCCACAAGAATTCATTTCTCTATGCAAATTTGAACACGTAATTATCGGCAGCCATTCCAATAACCAAGTTATTTATTTAGTTATCATTGGTTCCAACTGAAACAATCTTGGAATTTTGACAAACGTTATTCTTTTCTTTTTCTAATCACTTTTTCGTACAGGGATGAAGAGAAAATTCTTTTCCCGAATTCTTGGAAAGACTCACTTGAAATTACAGCAGAATATTGCCAATATTTCGACGTTAGATACATTTAAATGTAGCAAAAAAGAATCTAATATAATTGAATTTCTGACTATTGTGGGATCACAAAAGTAAATATCCGAACAAAGCATTTTTCAGTCTTGTAAGAAAAATTAGTTAAGCAATAATAAGAAAAAGAAAAACATACGAACTACTTAGGAGGTAAGCATTAAACTTAAAGTTTAAACATGAAACAGATTGTTGATGGGGTTAATCAATTGTCCAGAATTGTTAGTATGCAATTCAATATAGGAATATCTTAAATTGTGCGGTTTTAATTTGTGTAGGTTTTGATTAAACACTGTTAAATGGATTTTTGTAAAGTACAACATTGGCCTTTGACGGTAGAAATATGTTTAAAGACAAAAGGAAAAGAAAAACAGTGTAAACTAAACGGAGAATTCATTTTTCTAGAAAAGCCTTTTTCAAATTACAAGTAATTTTTCTTCTTTTAACTAAACTATTCTTTATGTTTATTAAGTATTACACTTTTTTTTACTTATATATATATCAATTATGAAGACTGAGTTTTTGAATTGTCTTTTACCTTTTGATTATCCTTCTTTTTCGGTTGTCACAAATTATATTGAGAGCCATTTTGATAAAACATTGTTCAGTTTTGTATAGTGTGGATTATATTAAGGAACAATTAACCGCACTATTCAAGGTATTGCTGGAGATAGACAGACAGACAGACAGACAGAGAGAAAGAGAGGATTCAAAACTCAATTATCCAAAGATTACAAAACCAAATACTTGGATTGCAGTTATTTTATTATTTTCATTACAAGTAAAAATTTATGGATTGTCTCTCGGTAAACAAGTAAAAGAAAATAAAAATAAAATGATTTTAAAAAATAGTGGTATTAATTGTTCACAAAATGAATGGTTTAAGAGTAAAGTATAAAGATTTCGTTGACAGTATAAAGTAGAATTGTTGATCTATTGGGCTGGACATTGATAATACGAAGCTTCAGTTACAGTCGAAGTAGCTTGTAGCCTCGGCCTTCACATTTTTTTATATCCAGTTGTCTGAATAAAAAAAAAATCTAAAGAAGAGCGAGTGTGTCTGTTGTAGTAATTCACACTTTCATTACTGTAATATATGTCCCTATCCAATGAAAGAAGGAAAACATGACCCAGAGAAATATCTGATGCTCTCCAAATAGTAACCCCATAGGAAGTTTCCTAGTGTGCGTGCGTGGAAATAGTGTGGGTGAGTGGGTATATCGCTAAGTGTGCATATATCCAGATGTCCAGCCCTTCCCCTCCATAACACTCGAAAAAAACTTTGTAAGTATTTGGTGGATAAAAAAGATGGATGACTTCCAGTTGTAGGAATATAGAACAGTAGTTGGGTGGATGTTATTTTTAACACTTGCATATCAACAATTTTATTGGCATTAATTTTTTTTCATTTTATTCAGCTTTGAAATCAAATCTTTTTTTCTGCATACATACTTAACATATTTAAGAGCTTCATTACCTTGAACATTTAAATCCAATGGTCTGCCTCAAAGCAACACTGATCTCTCTCTCTCTCTCTCTCTCTCTTTCTCTCAATATGTATGTATGTATGTATCTATATGCAAGCTAGTAACTGTTACTATGTAACATAACATGTCATGTTAAGATTTTTGTTAGGGTAAAGACCAGATGTGTCTTTCATAATTTACATACAAACCACCAAAATATGTCCGCATAAAATAGTACAAGATATGTTGCTTATTCCTAAGTATAACAATTACCACGATTTAAAAATACGTTTAAAGCATATTTAGATATTTCCTTTAAGTTTAAACTTTACTTTTAACTGTAAAAACAGCATGAAGTTAATCATTAAAAATATGGTTAACTTTTCTTTAGTATTTAAACTGT
The DNA here is from genome assembly GCA_963585895.1 of Sepioteuthis lessoniana. Taxonomy (NCBI): domain Eukaryota; kingdom Metazoa; phylum Mollusca; class Cephalopoda; order Myopsida; family Loliginidae; genus Sepioteuthis; species Sepioteuthis lessoniana. The sequence continues at coordinate 76,550,743 of OY757928.1, forward strand.
TTTTGATTATAATTCTTTTCAAGCAAAATCAACTTTGATAATTACTATATACCGACAGAAATATTTACACTTTGTAGGTAAAAATCTTCCAAAACTAAAGTAGTTGTTACAGAAATAAAGGCTTTGACGAAAATTAGATAATATAATGATTACTTAATTAAATATGTTTTAAAATTCTTTTTATTTTAAGGGAAAAATCCACTTGTGTCTCATATGCCAATTCAATTCCAAGTTGTTTAGATTTCCGTCGCTTTGGCGTCACAGACACGACGAGATTTACAGCTAAATGTCAAAATTAGTGTAATAAAAAATATCATGGTAATGGAGCTCTTAATTACATAATATATATGCAGAAAAAGATTTGATTTAAAAGCTGACTAAAAAAAATTAATGCCAATTAAGCATTAACTTTTTTACTTGGCTTTTAAATTAATGATATGTAAATGTTAAAAATAGCATCTACTCAAATTCCCGTCCTTATATCTATAACTGAAAGTCATCCATTTTTCTTATAATAACAACAAAAGTCAGAATTTTTGCCCATATAAGGTGAAAGTCCGGTTAAACTTTGCTGCGTCTCATTGGACAGCTGATATAAAGGCGGTCAAAACAAACAAAACCTGATCTTACCTCCAAATGGCAAAAGTAAATTCCCAACATCAAAACTCTATTGTACAACGGAGAGCTCTTTGTACTGATATATCCGTTACAAAAAGTATTAATAAAGTAGAATTTTCAAGTCATCCGGCATAAAATGATAATATATTGGAGGGTCTGTTTAGAAATTCCTGCATCACTTCAGTTTGTGTTGACATCGGGATTTGGAAAATCTGATTCTTAATTTCCAAACCCCAATGTTTTTTAAAAGAAAAGAAATTGTCAGAAATATTCAAAAATCCCACAAATAAAGAACAATAAGATGAATATAGTCAATATTTGGACTGAATGAATTACTTTTTCATGCTTTAAAGAATATTAAAGTCACAGATCTAAGTGTTGACAACTTTTTTGGCACTGTCTTCAAAGGTAGCGATGAGTCGCCAATGTGTTTGTTCTTGTTCTAATTATTTCTTCATTGAATAACAGAATTTAGAGGAGTTATTCATTTTCATTCTTTTCGATCGATTAAGAAAAGAAAAAAAAAAGCTTTGCGTTGATATCCATCTACGTCGGTGAGAAGTAAAGACTTGAAATGCAAACATGTTAAGATGAACAGCCAAGTGTTACAAATCCTTTCAAATTATTTTATCTATCTGAACAAATGTCTCTTTTAGATCTTAATTGTCACTTATTCTCTAAAAGATGAACGCAGATAACAAAAAAGAGATTAACCAATTCTATCTATGTTTTCTGATGATGTTATTTAGTCATCTGTAACAAAATTCAATTTGTCGGGAATTAATTTTTAAAATTGAATAACACTTTAGAATTTTTAAATTTAAACATTTTGATTTATTCTCCCCCACCCCAGTCATTTGTGCTAAGTATACAATAAAGCATTTCTAATATGCAGAATTACCTATTTCTAATTACTAATTAAATATGAATAATCCTTCCAGTATGACAGTTCATTTTTTTTTTCTTTCGAAGTTTAAAAATTTAAATTTTGCACTATGAATAATGCCTTGCAGTAATATAGCTTCCACCTGATTGTTTATTGTAAGGAACACCTTCTCGATGAGAGCCTCTTTTCCTCATGCGGAACAAAAATATTCTGTTGAAACCTTTCCCTAGATAAAATAAGCACGGATACCAAATTTGGTAGCTTTATATCGAATGATTTAGCCGTCTATTGGGAACAGACAAACTTTTTCTAATTAATTATATAGATTGGAATAAAAATGCACGCTATGACACATAATAGGTAATTTTATTTATTCACTTTTACATCACAGACTAAAAAACTACCATTTAACGCGGAACAGCTGTAAAAAATTTGTTTCGTTTATCAAAGATTGATAGTTTTTTTTTTCCAAAATTGAGTCTTTTTCTTTAAATGGACGAAAGAAGTTTAGATTTTATTTTTATACTTGTATATGTATTGGCATGGGATTAAGCACAGAAATAAAAACAACATCTGCTATACTATTTAATACTTTTTGGTGAAATCTGCTGCTGATTTTAAACGTGAGCCCAAATCACAGCCGTTTTATTGACAATTTGGTAATGACCATAATATTTAGATGCTAATAGAATAATTTGTCTCACTTTTTCTTTTAACTACATATATAAATTACCATTTTAAAAGAAGTTCAAATATTTGCTGCAATAGTACTTCAAGGATTATAATTAGTTCAATTCTGTTTCACTGAAATAACACAGCGTTGATATGCTAAGAAAATGTTTGAAAACACTACACTGCGAGAAAAAGTTGATGAATAATACTATTACTGAATAAAAAAAATCAATTTATTTAAAAATAGTTTTAAAAAATCAGATACTTCTACTAATCCATACCGGAATCATAAAATCTAAAAATACGCAAATATTCTTCCCCAAACTGTCTATTTGGATCTGGTCAACTAATTCTGTTTTTTCAGTTATAATTTTCCAGCTATTAACTAAAATTCCCAACCATAATAATAATTAATGGAATGCAAAAGGCTTTGTCGAGTTTAAGGTGCTTCAATAATTGATGAACTGTGTATCAAGTTGCCTAACTCATTATACACTCAAAACAAAACATAATCTAATAAGTCTGTTCAAGCATAATCATACTAACATAACTAGCGTATAAAAAACAAAACAATAAATATGATGTTGACAGAATAAAGATGAAGTATGGGATGAGTTATAAATGTGATTTATGCTTTAACAATTCTGATTATTCTCGAAACTGAATTGAATAGCCAAACTTCCCCGAGACAAAAAGGAACGTGAGTTCGAGTTTTATCAATAGTTTATCATATGATTTCTGTTTTCGATATATATTGACCTTCTCTGTCATCACTGGCCCGAGTGAAAAATGAAAGAAAATACAAGTTAAAATCAAAAGTATTTTGCAATTTGCTTGAAGCATTTCACAAATCATTTTATTTTATTGTATTGTATTAAGTTAGAGGGCTATTGCAATGCGAAATAACAATTATTTGAGTCTAATTAATTTCAAAATAAAAACTTCATCGTCATGGTGTCACGTGCTAAACTGAATTGCTTGAAATAGAACTGTTTTAATATTTAACTGTGTTTTGATAAAAATTATACTTGCACTAAACTGAATTGTTTGAAATAGAACTGTTTGCCAAAACTAAATAGCTTGAAATAGAAAGGTTTTTGACAATTAAACTGTGTACTTATGCTAAACTGAATTGTTTGAAATAGAACTGTTCATTAGTATAAAAATGGATTTGGCATTAAATAACCAACAAAGGTTGATATGTCATAAAAGACAAACAAACAAACAAACAAACCAATCACATTGTATTTAATATTGTATATTCCATGCCACTAAATAATTCCTAATGGTACATGAATGATTACGTTTAGCAAACTGGGAATTTGGTGATACACATTTTTTTTTTGCACAATCAATACGTTATATAAAAAAACTAAAATTGAATTTCGCCATAAAAATGCCTGTATGACGTTATTCTTATATCTGTCGATACATGATCAAATAAACACAGGAGGGAGAGGTAGAGACAGTGACTGTGTGTGTGTGAGAGAGAGAGAGAGAGAGAGAGTGTGTGTGTGTGTGTGTGTGTGTGTGTGTGTGTGTGTGTGTGTGTGTGTGTGTGTGTGTGTGTGTGTGTGTGTAAAATCACTTCATTTCATCTCTAAACAATTTCAAGTGTGATTTATTCGGTCGGTTTTTCTGCAGCAATTTTTACAGAATTCGGGTTAAGAATTGTTTGTGCTGATACCTAAAAATACGCCCCATTAAATTATAAGGTGTATTTTTAGATAACAACACATGAGAGGAAAATATTTTAGAAAATAGTAAAATACATTAGAAAATAGTTACTTAATATAAAACAAAAATGAATAACCAATTTCTATGTGATGTTTATAGTGAAATATCAAAAAGATTATAGGAGTTGCTCAGTGAACAAACAATGAAGTGGGATTGATCTTGGTGAAATGACAATGCTGCATACAACCTGTTTGAATTGTAAAAGGCTGTAATATTTTGGCCACATGACAAGGGAATTTGGATAAAGTCCGAGGTAGTATAAAATTCCCTATTTGGCTTGCAAACGTAATTGGCTAAAATGAATTTTAAATTAATTTCTAAGGGAATGCTTATTATGATCAAATTATTTTCAAAGTAAAATGGTCGCTCATTTTCTTAGATTCTTCGTAGATTGTTCATATTTTGGGTGCAATTAACAAGATAAATATAAAACAGAGATTGATGAAATAAAAAAAACAACTTTATGATTAAAGGTAGATAAAACTTTCAAGTTATTTTTTTAGGCGATGGTAAAATAAACAAATGTTGTTACTAGAAAATTAATCACTTTATTTCTTGTAGCATGTTGATAGTCTATAAAATCTCGAGGATTTTCCAGTGCATTCGAAAACTTCCACTGTTCAATGAAAAAGATAGCAATTTTCTAAGTGTAAATGTTTTCAAATGTTTTATTTTTTTCAAGAAATGAATGAGGGAAATACGTTTTAGCGATAAAAAAAATTATTATTTATATGTATAAACTTTATCCAAAACCCGCATCCTGGGTGAATTTTGACGAAATATGAATTGGATTTAAAATGAATTTATTGTTTTGTGTCTATTTTAGTTAATCCGAACTACTTCCCATTTTCAAAGAACGTTAAACTTTAAATATAGTTGTTATTTACTGAGCGTAACTTAGATTTCGCTGCAATACTGAAAACAAACGCAGTCGTAATCAATCGGTGAGATTAGCATGTTAACTGTTTCACCACCGCTAAGTGCCCAGACTTTGACAACAATTGATATAAATTTGAATTTCATGGATCGTGTCATTCTACAGTAACAGTTATTGTAGCAAAGGCAAATATATAATTACTAAGATTTTGTTGCATCTTACAGATTTTGGAAATAGGCCAAGAAAACTCTTAAACTTTACGAAAGAAACCGTCTCATACATGCCTAAAGAATGCAGTTATTTTGCCATCGGGGAAATTCTTGGGATTTGCCTATCAATAGATCATGAAGAAGATATCAACTTAAATTAATTCTGAAATACTTCATCTCTAGAGTCAACTTTTTTCCCTAACATAAAAGAAAAAGGAGGAAAAAGACTGACTGCCAGGACTTGGCATTCTAGGCCCGCATATCATCCTCGTTTTCTTTAAGCACAGAATTTAGTTTAGCCACTGAATTACTACAACTCAAAATTTTTTAAAATCTTCTAAAATAAAAGGAACGTTTTTTATTATATCTATAATTCTGAGCTGAAAGCGATGCCAAATGAATGTAAACATAACCATTCATTTCTGGAAAATATCTGTATACTTCAACCAAGAGGCAAACATGAGAACATTCTTAATGAAAATACTGATATTGGATTTTGTTAAATGTACTGTTAGATATTCAGTACTATATTCAGGATCAAAAGTTTTTTTACGGTATTGTCTCGCAGTGAAGGAGCTAGGCTGTAAAATCGAAACCGTCTTTCGATTGCAAGCCCTTCTCCTGTAATGTGAATCTATTTACCCCGGCCCTCCTCATGACCAGAGTGTGACATAAAGACAATGTTTTTAAACAGAGTTTAACAGGTTTGAATTAAATTTTCCTTCTCCTAGACCAGTTATCATACCAAGATTAAAGAGCATAGTCTACCCTGCTATGTACTGGAGTGAGAATTATTAGATTCGTACCTTTCTCAAGTGTTATTAGCGTTATGTGTAATACAAACATCTTTGTCCAGGATTCGAACTGATTTATTTTACTTTTATGAATAAAAAAATTTAAGTCATTGCTTTTATTAATTTTAATTTGTATTTTCTTTCATCTTTTTTATTCACTTACTTTTTATTGCAATTTATTGTGGTTGTTATTTCTACGACAGCGTGGAACAGAGCATATTGATGACAAGAGAATTTCCTTTTTATTCATTTAATATTTCACGCTATCTTTATAACCGGAGTAAGATGCCATGAAATGCAAGTAAAACAAAAAGATAAAAAAATACTTGTTAAAATTGTTATTATTATTATTATTATTATTATTATTATTATTATTATTATTATTATTATTTACTCATTAGAGTTTTTCACATCAGCATTAGCTGATAGTCTTTCATTGGAGTTAAAGTGACAGCTAGTCTCCTCGAATCTCCAGGACTCTTCTCAGTATTCTGGCCGTTCTCAATAATGTAGTAATTTGGATAGTCTCCACTCGTCCGTCAACTGCCAAGTCCTTCAGTCCCTTTAATAATCCTTTAGTTACTGTACCCAAAGCATCAATTACAATTGGTATAATTGTCTCCTGCATTTCCATAGGTTTTTCAATTCCCTAGCAAGGTCGAGGTGCTTATCCTTTTTTTCACATTCTTTCAGTTTTATTCTGTGGTCAGCTGGGACAGCAAAGATTTGCTGCATCTGCTTATTATGTGATTGATGATTTCATCTCTTTCACCACATAGCCTACATTTGCTATTTTGTTGCGTCTTATCTAATATCGCTTTTATATGATTAGTTCTTACGGCGTTGTTTTGTGCTGCTAATAGGAGAGATTCTGTTTCTCTCTTAAAGTCTCCTTTTCTTAGCCAGGTTCAGGTTTTGTCGAGTGAGAAGTTGTCTATTAGTCGTTTAAAACGTTCATAGAGTTATTTTCCTTCCCATTTTTGTTTCTTAGAAATTGTCATTCTGTTGTCCATCGTGTTATCAGTATCGTTTTTGATGGCTGTCATCAGTCCTCTATCGTGTTTTTGTATATAGTCTTCGAGTCGTTGTATCGATGCGTCAACGCTGTCTTCAATGCTAGTAAGTCCTCTTCCGCCCGCTTTTTTTATATATATAGTCTGTCAATGTCGTCTCTGGGATGTAATGCCTTATGCATGGTCATAAGTTTTCTTGTTCTTTGGTCTATTTGTTTAAGTTCATCTCTAGTCCACTTGAGAAAGGGTCCCGAATATCTAACGAGGGGTACAGCCCAGGTATTTATTCCTTTGATAAGGTTTCGGCTAGAGAGTTTTGTCTCTAGTAGTTTTCTAGTTCTCTTGAGATATTCTTTTTCAATTTTGTTTTTCATTTTCACTTGTCTGATGGTGTCAGCCTCCAAGATACCCAAGTATTTGTAGGTTTCGTTTTCTGCGAGCGTTCTAATCTCGTCTTGAATTGGTAGTTCTATTCCGTCAGTAAGATGTCGTTTGCCACTTTTCATTACAAGCATGGCACATTTTTCTATGCTAAATTCCATCCCTATGTATTGACTGTATATTCTAACTGCGTGTATTAGAGTTTCCAGTTCTTTTTGATTTTTGGTAAATAGTTTAATGTCATCCATGTACATTAGGTGGTTGATCTTTTCTTGCGATCTACTAAGTTTGTATCCGGCTACGCATTTACTGAGTATGTGGTTAAGCGGCATCGTTGCAATTATGAATAATAAGGGTGATAGAGCATTTCCTTTGAAAATACCTCTTTGGATCTTTGTTTTAGCTAAGCTTCTTCCTCCTGCTATCAATTTCCCTGTCCAGGCTTTCATAGTTTTCTCGATAAAGTTTATGACTTTATGTGATATTTTGTACATTTTGAGGCAGTTTATTTTCCAGCTTTGCGGAACCATGTCATATGCCTTTTTGTAATTAATCCAGGCCATTAATAGATTTTTCCGCCTGATCTTGCTCTCATTTAGAATGTGTTGATCTATGTAAAGTAACTCTCCTGTGCCTCTGCTTCTTTTGCGGCATCCTTTCTGTTCGTCAGGAAACAAACCACGGGTTGTTAGCCAGTAATTATTATTATTATTATTATCATATACTCTTTTAGAGTTTTTCACATCAGCGTTAACTGATGGTTTTACACTGGAGTTTGAGTGACAACAAGTCTTCTCAAGTCTCCAGGACTTGTCTCAGGATTCTGGCCGTTCTTAGCAATGCTGTCGTTTGGATAGTCTCTACCCGTCCGCCAATTTCCAAGTCTTCCAGGCCTTTTAATAATCCTTTAGTTATTGTGCCTAACGCAACAATCACAATTGGCACAATCGTTACTTTCATGTTCCACGGCTTTTTCAATTCTCTAGCTAGGTCGAGGTACTTATCTTTCTTTTCACTTTCCTTCAGCAAAGTCGACAATTTTACAAACTTTATTTTTTTTGTTGATTATTATGAGGTCTGGTCTTCTGGCCGGGATTAGATGATCCGTTTATGCCGCAAAAGAAGCAGAGGCACAGGAGAGTTACTTTACATAGATCAACACAGACGGAAAAATCTATTTATGGCCTAGATTAACTACAAAAAGGCATATGACATGGTTCCGCAAAGCTGGAGACTGGAGAGTTTTTCACATCAGTGTTAGCTGATGGTTTTTCACAGAAGTTTGAATGACAGCAAGTCTCCTCAAGTCTCCCGGATTCTTCTCAGTATTCTGGCAGTTTTCAGTAATGCTATAGTTTGTATGGTCTCCACTCGTCCTCCAACCTCCAAGTCCTCCAGTCCCGTTAGTAATCCTTTGGTGACTGTACCAAAACACCAATCTCGATTGGTATAATTGTCACCTGCATGTTCCATGTTTTTTTTTTTCAATTCCCTTGCAAGGTCGATGTACTTATCCTTCTTTTCACTTTCTTTCAGTTTTATTTTGTGGTCAGCTGGGACAGCAAAGTCCTCAATTTTGCAAGTTCTCTTTCTTTTTTTTTTTTGTTGATTATTATAAGGTCAGGTCTTTTGACCGAGATTAAGCGATCCGTTTGTATGCCAAAGTCCAATAGGAGTTTGTGTGTGTCATTTTCTAGGATAGATGCTGGGTTGTGCATATACTATTTGTTCGTATAGTCAAATTTTAATTTCTTACACATCTCCCAGTGGATCACCTTGCCCAACCAGTCGTGTCTATTCTTGTACTCTTTCGGTGCTAATTTGCTGCATTCACTGATTATGTGAGTGGACGTTTTGTCTCTATCACCACATAACGTACATTTTCTATTTTGTTGCGTCTTATCTATTCTCGCTTTGATTTGATGGGTTATTATGGCGTTGTTTTCTGCTGCTATTAGCAGACACTCCGTTTCTTTTTTAAAGTTTACTTTTCTTAGCCAGGTCCAAGTTTTCTCGTCTGAGATGTTGTTTATTAGTCATTTAAAACACCCACAAAGTTGTTTTTCTTCCAATTTTTGTTTCCTAGTTACTGTCATTCTGTTGGCCATCATGTTATCTGTATCGTTTTTGGTAGCTGTAATCAGTATTATTATCATTATCTATTTAGAGTTTTTCACATCAGCGTTAGCTGATGGTCTTCCACTGGAATTTGAGTGACAGCTAGTCTCCTCAAGTCTCCAGGACTCTTCTCAGTATTCTGTCCGTTTTTAACAATGCTGTAGTTTGGGTGGTCTCCATTCGTCCGCCAACTTCCAAATCATCCAGGCCCTTTAATAATCCTTTAGTTACTGTAGCAAAAGCACTAATCACAATTGGTATAATTGTCACCTTCAGGTTCCATAGTTTTTTCAATTCCCGAGCAGGGTCGAGGTACTTATTCTTCTTTTCCCATTCTTTCAGTTTTATTTTGTGGTCAGCTGGGACAGCAAAGTTGACAATTTTGCAAATTATCTTTTTCTTTTGTTGATTATTATAAGGTCTGGTCTTCTGGCCGAGATTAGGGGATCCGTTTGTATGCCGAAGTCCCATAGGAGTTAGGTGTGTATCATTCTCTTGGATAGATGCTAGGTTGTGCATATACCATTTGTTCGTATGGTCAAATTGAAATTTCTTGCACATCAAAATAATAAATAACAATAAATTAAAATGAGATTGATTTATTTTGTTTAAGTTTATAAGCTCTTGATTAAATCATTAGAAATAAGTTACCATCAGTTTTATATATATGTTTTGTATGTGACTATTTTTGGAAGAGCATATCAAAAAAGGAAGCAAAAAAGAAAAAGAGAAAAAAGAATATTTTCCCCCAAAACGGTATGATATATTAACCAAAATGTTGTAGTGGTAAAACAAATAATGATAATAATAGAATAAGCACAAAAAAAAAAACATTGTTAAAATGAAAGTTCATTGTAAATTCAATTTTACTAACTTATTATTCATCACTAAACGATTTGCCAATTTTCTAGTTTGGCTCATTCTTAAAATAATGACTTCAATTGTCTTTTATATAATTATATCTCTAATCATGCTCATGAAAAATATATTTGTTTGCCCATTTGTTCGAATATTTTCCTTGGATATTTGCAAATCTTTTTAAGTGTCACTCGTTAAAATAAGGAAGAAAATAGAGAATCTTATCAAGAAGCAATTAAAGCGTTTCTTTGCCTCTTTCCAGTTGCCCATTCGTTATTAATTACAAGCAGAATCGGAACCAGCTGTTGTAATCTTATAAAACAAAGCATTTTATTTTGTCCTTCATTTCTTCTGTTTTTATCATCATTTTAACTTTATACACCTTCTCATTTATTAGAAAACTTTGTTCTGTTCTTTAAAGCCAACAGCAATTTTATTAGAGTCTTTTTTTTCGTCGATATATTTTGAAATAACGTTATCAGATCTATAATGTATCAGCAGCTCTCCAGCAAATAAAAATTATTCAATCAATATAAACTATCTAGAAATTTTTTTAATTAACTATAGTAAAATCTGAGAAGCAGTAACAAAAAGGAGCAGAATTAAGAAGAATAGAAACCTTCAATGAAGTAGCCATAGTCTATTTAGAATTTGTTGTGATATATTAAATGTCGTTTTATGCAGCCATTTTAGACAAAATATTGATCAGAAAAATTTCAAATTCGATTCCTTCTGTTTCTCAAAAATCCAGTCCCTAAAAAATATTTGAAAGATTTGATGAAGAATTCAGCTTTGAAAATTCAATAGCATAGTTGCTGATTTTTTAAAATGACAGAAATGTTTTTTTTTCTGCGTCGCAGCTATTATATGAACTGAAGACCTATTAGAATTCATTAAATAATGACTATATGAATTGAAGACCTATTAGAATTCATTAAATAATGACTATATGAATTGAAGACCTATTAGAATTCATTAAATAATGACTATATGAATTGAAGACCTATTAGAATTCATTAAATAATGACTATATGAATTGAAGACCTATTAGAATTCATTAAATAATTTCATAGTAAAAATGATGAATTTCCACAATGTTTAAATATCAATTCAAATAACGAAAGAATTCCAATTTTAAAAAAATAAATACGCGACAGTTGGTTTTCCTTCATTTTTTTCCTTTTTTGTTAGATATGTTGTTGATATGCGATAATTAAGACAAGTACATATGCAAACAAACACACACGCGCGCGCGCGTGTGCGTGTGTGTGTTACGACTGTTTATGTAGAAATGTCAAACGATTCAATTTAGAATCAGTTTGTTTCGAAAATGTCAGGGGTCAATTTTAAAATTCCATAAATAGAAATTAATTTAAATTCATCAAACAGTACATAATCCGACTATGAATTTATCTATTCCACTTTTTATTGCAACAATAAACGCGTGAACTACACAGAAGTAGGTTTGTTTTTGTGATGTTCTTATAAACATATTCGAGGAGTTAACATCTATAGTATCCTAACGGATATTGTCTGTACAACAATTGTAAACATTATAGGATTTTTTAAGTCTTACGATGACCAGAAAAAGTCATAGGGAAAAGACGTTCAGCAATGTATCTTCTGTATATTGTTAAACAAAAAATAAACATTCGGTTGAGCTAACATTACAGACATGAAGTAAGAGTACAGCTTAACTTTCACTGTAAATTTGGTCCATCGTTAAGCCCTTTAAAAAGATTTTGGGTTTTCAAGAACTATCTAAAAACATGTTCTGATTTTAAAAAGCATGGATACAAAAATAAATTCCATTTCCAAGAGGTTATGCCCTCAAAAACTGTACTTAAAGGAAAAATAAAAGTCAATCCTTCATACCAAATGGCGTCCCAAATTGGAAATGCCGACAGGAGTTGAAAATACCTGTCTCTACGTACGTGTGAGGGCCTTCCACTCTAGGTGTGACCCTTATTTCAAATCTGACCTCGCAGGGAAATCGATAACATCAAATATTTTGTTTCATTTTCTCACCCACATAGAAAATATGTTATAAAAATCAATAAATTCGGTTTAAAAAAAAAGAAAAATTCATAGTTGTAATCAGCTTTTTAATCTATTTTAAATTTCTTTAAAATCTTTTGTTGGTTAAAATAGGTTGGATGAGTTTTGTATTTTAAGACTTGATTTCTCGTGGTAAAGACAAACCATCCGCCAATAATTTTCAAGTCATCCATCCGTTCTAAATGTGGACGTTACTTCTGGAATCATGCTTAGAATCTCTTCTTTTTTTACCATCAAAAAATTATGAAAAAATAACTGACAATCGATTTACTCCCAATATGGAGTCAAGACTTGCAGATACAAATGAGACTAAACAGACAAATATCAGAAATCTCGATTCTTCAATTATCTATTTGACCATCTCTTTGTAGTTAACTAAAAGTTTTACTCGGAGTGATAATAAGCGATAAATCATAAATACTATAAAACATGACAGAAAAATACCGAATTATATAATCTTACGATCTTTTGCAGATTTAAAAAAAAATAAAGTGACATTTATCGATTGTTGTTTTTGTCTGAATTTTTAACCTTAATTAACAATTATTTATTTATGTTATTGAATATGAATAATTACTTCAGTAAAACACTTCCTTTTTCCTTTTGGTGTTTGGAAATATAATTCTTTTCCATTCGTTATGTCTTGCAGAAACATGGCTTACAGCTAATTATTGTTTATTGTCAGTGTATTCATCTTTATGAGAATTCCCCCCCCTCTCTCTCTCTCTCTCTCTCTGTGTGAGTGTGTGTGTGAAAGAATATTACAGCACAACTTTCTCTTGAATCCACTAAGTATGCAAACAAAATTTTGTTGCTACAGAGAACAGACAATCATTAATATAGATTATGATGTTCACGTTGTTTCTACCTTCTTCTTCTTCTTCTTCTTCTTCTTCTTCTTCTTCTTCTTCTTCTTCTTCTTCTTCTTCTTCTTCTTCTTCTTCTTCTATTAAATAACAAATTCGAAAGTTTTTGTTAAAAAACAAGCATGAAATGAAAATTTCCATGAATGAACTCATTCACGTTAAATTACAGCGAAATTGTAGTTTAATTTTAATACTTTATGCTGTTAAATACTTGATATCACTGACATTATTGAGAAAATCGTCAGTCTGCTGACAGCGATAGATTCAAGTAATTTTAAATATAGTCTCATAAAAATTTAAAAAGAAAACAAGAAAATATTTTGGCAATATGAGGTGATGTGTATCACAGATGAGACTAGGGATTTTGATCATATTTTGAAAACAGGATTACACGTATTAATTATAAAATGTAAATTGTTTATGCTATTTTTTTTTTTAGAAGTGTCTGGTTTAATTTTATAATTCATGTTGAATTTTTTAAAACTTCGGTCAATATTGAAGTTATTTATCTTTTTTTTTTCAATAAAGTTATTTGGTGATTATTGCAACTGACAACGTCAGTTGCTATAAAATTAATATAAAATTTACGTGATGTTGAAAACATAAATTTATGGGATTTTAAAAAATGATATCTAAGATGGAGATATTCCTGCCAAGTTGTAATTAGGCGCTCACAATTAACTAAGTTGTTGAGTCTAAAAGACAAGCAGTCTGCTTCTCGGCTTCATCTTGAGGCAACTGATACGGTGTGCGTGAGTGGAGAGGATTGCGTATATTTTCTAGAAGAAATGCAACCTTCTTTATTAGCACTGATTCCATCGACTCTTTACAGTCATCAAATATATTTTCTAATTATAATTGTAATTTTGCCATTTAAATAATAGAAAAAGTTATCAATAACATCTTTCTGTTAGTTTTACGCTAACTCGCCAATGGTTCGGGAGATCGGGCTTCAATCCCAAGTGGAGTCATAGCAAAGACTCAAAAAATGGTACTTGATGCCGTCTCGCTTAACACTCAGGATTATCAGGCAGAGATCAAAGATAAAGTGGAGCAATTCAAGGAATGGAGTAGCGTCCTCCCTACATCTCGGTGTAGTAGCTATTGAAAAGAGAGCCTTCGTCTAAATCTCATAGCATAGATTACAATAGATGAAACAGATATACAGCCTTTGCACTACGATGAGTATGGATTCAAGTGACTTAAAAATGTTGAATGAATTATTATTTACATCAGGAAAGTTTTTCACATCAGTTTTAGGTGATGGTTTTTCACTGGAGTTGGAGTGACAGCTAGTCTCCACAAGTCTCTAGGACTCTTCTCAGTATTCTGGCCGTTCTCAGTAATGCTGTAGTTTAGATGGTCTCCACTCATCCTTCAACTTCCAAGTCCTCCAGTCCCTTTAGTAATCCTTTAGTGACTGTAACAAAAGTACGAATTACAATTGGTACAATCGTCACACTCGTGTTCTATAATTTTTTTTCAATTCCCTAGCAAGGTCGAGGTGCTTATCCTTCTTTTCACATTCTTTCAGTTTTATTCTGAAGTCAGCCGGGACAGCAAAGTCGACAATTTTGCAAATTTCCATTTTCATTTTCTTTTAATTTTTTATTCTTATAAGGTCAGGTTTTCGTGCCGAAATTGTTTGATCCGTTGTTATGTCAAAGTCGCATAGAAGTTTGTGTGTGTCATTCTCTAGGATAGATGTGGGGTTGTATATATACCATTTGTTCGTATGATTGAATATAAATTTCTCACACATCTCCCAGTAGATCATCTTGCCCACCCAGTCGTGTCTAGTCTTATACTCCTTCTGTGCTCATTTGCTGCATTCGCTTATTATGTGATTGATGGTTTCGTCTCTATCACCACATAACCTACATTTGCTATTTTGTTGCGTCTTGTCTATTCTCAATTTGATATGATTGGTTCTTACGGCGTGATTATAGTGCTTCTTCTTGAAAAATACCTCTTTGGATCTTTGCTTCAGCTAAGCTTCTTCCTGCTGTTAATTCTACTGTCTAGGTTTTCATGTTTTTCTGTTTATGACTTAATCTGATATTTTGTACATTTTGAGGCAGTTTATCATCCAGCTTTGCGGGGACATATCATATGCCTTTTTGTAATCAATCCAGGCCATAGCTAGATTTTTCCGTGTCGTCTTGCTCTCGTTTAGGATGTGTTGATCTATGTAAGGTAACTCTTCTGTGCCTCTGTATCAGTTGCGGCATCCTTTCTGTTCCTCAGGGAACAACCCGCGGCTTATTAGCGAGTTGTAAATCTCTCTTTCCTTATTTGTTTTGTTAATATTTTCCACATCATTGGTAGGTAGGTAATGGGTCTGTAGTTGTTTGGGGTAGTTCCTTTGATTGGGTCCTTTAGGATCAATGTTGCCTTTCCTTTGGTCATCCATTCGAGTACGTGTGCTCCTTGTAGGCATCTGTTCGTTTCTAGTGCTAGTCAGTCGTGAATGGAGGTAAATTTCTTGAATTAGAAACCATGTATTCCATCATGGCCTGGCGTTTTTTAGTTTGATTTTTTTAAGTGTAATTTTGAGTAAATCAAATTGTTTTCCGCTTTTTTGTCCTTCTTCAAGCCCTTCAAATTCTCTTGTCATATTGTGTATCCATTCGGCTTTTTTGTTATGTTTTGTGGTCGCCCTATTTTAGTCCAAAATCGTTCAGTTTCTTTTGCATCCAGTTATTATTATTATTATTATTATTATTATTATTATTATTATTCCGTCAGAGTTTTTCACATCAGCGTTAGCTGATGGTCTTCCATGGAGTTTGAGTGACAGCAAGTCTCCTCAAGTCTCCAGGACTCTTCTCAGTATTCTGGCCATTTTCAATAATGCTGTCGTTTGGATGGTATTCATTCGTCCGCCAACTTCCAAGTCCTCCATGCCCTTTAATAGTCCTTTAGTTACGGTGCCAAAAGCACAATTAGTACAATTGTCCCCTTCATGTTCCACAGTTTTTTCAGTTCTCTAGCAGGGTCGAGGTACTTATCCTTCTTTCACGTGCATTCAGTTTTATTCTGTTGTCAGCTGGGACCACAAGGTCGACAATTTTGCAAATTCTCTTTTTTTTTTTTGTTGATTATTATTAGGTCAGGTCTTCTGGCCGAGATTTAACGATCCGTATGTATGTCAAAGTTCCATAAGAGTTTACGTGTGTCATTTTCTATGACTGATGCTAGGTTGTACATGCACTATTTGTTGGTATGGTCAAATTTAAATTCCTTGCACATTTCCCAGTGAATCACCTTGCCACCCAGACGTGTCTAGTCTTATACTCTTTCTGTGCTAATTTGCTACATTCGCATATTATGTGATTGGTCGTTTCGTCTCTGTCTCTACATTTGCTATTTTGTTGAGTCTTATCTATCCTCACTTTCACGTGATTGGTTCTTATGGCGTTGTTTTGTGCTGCTATTAGGAGAGATTCTGTTTCTCTCTTAAAGTTTCCTTTTCTTAGCCAGGTCCAGGTTTTGTCGTGTGAGATGTTGTTTATTAGTCGTTTAAAAGACCCACAGTGTAGTTTTTCTTCCCATTTTTGTTTCCTAGTTATTATTCTTATTATTATAATATTTAGAGATATTTACATCAGTAATCCTGATGGTCTTTCACTGAAATCTGAGTGACAATCAGTCCTTTTACTAATCCTTTAGTGACTGCACCAAGAACACCAATTACAAATGGCACAACTACCAATTTTATGTTCCACAGTTTGTTTGTTTTTTAATTTCCTAGCAAAGTCCGAGTACTTATCCTTTTTTTTTTTTTTTTTTTTTTGCTTTCTTTCAACTTTACTCTGCGGTCAGCCGGGACAGCAAAATCCACAATTCAGTGAGTTCTCACTTTTTTTGTTGATTATGATAAAGTCCAGTCGTCTGGACGAGATAGGCGATCCGTTTGTATCTCAAAATCCCACAGGAGCTTGTGCGTCTCATTTTCCAGAACAGATTCTGGTTTATGCATATACCATTTGTTCGTATGGTTAAACTTCAATTGCTTGCACAGTTCCATTGGATCACCTTGCCCACCAAGCAGTGCTTAGTCTGATACTCTTTCAGTGCTAGTTTGCTCCATTCACTTATTATGTGATTGATCGTTTCGTCTCTATCACCACATAAACTACATTTGCTGTTTTGTTATCTATTCTTGCTTAATTATGGTTGGTCCTCATGGCGTTTCTTTGTGCTGCTGTTAGAAGAGATTCAGTTTCTCTTTTTTTGCCACGTCCACATTTTCTCGTGTGAGATGTCGCTTATTTGTCGCTTAAAACGTCCATAGAGTTATTTTTCTTCCCACTTTTGTTTTCTGGTAATTTTTGGTTTGCTGGTTATGGTGTCGTCAGTATTGCTTCTTGTGGCTGTGATCAGTCTTCCTCCGCGCTTTTTTATGTAGTCTTTGATTCGTTTTCTCGATGCGTCAACGCTGCCTTCAATGCTGGCATCTCTCTGATGCAATGCCTTATGCATTGTTATTAGTTTTCTAATTCTCTGGTCCTTTTGTTCAAGTTCTTTTCTGGTCCACTTGCGAGGGCGGGGACAGCCCGCGTATTCATTCCTTTGATAAGGTTCCTGCTATATAATTTTGTCTCGAGTAGGTTTTTCGTTCTTCTGAGATACTCTTTTTTTTCTTTTTTCTTTTTTTTTCGTATTCACTTTAATTATCAGCTTTACTTTCAGTTTCTAACAAACCTTCGCGAATTCTTTACCCAAGAGCTATAAGGTGCGGAAGCAAAATTAGGAATATTCTAATACAATAACAAACGGCTCTATTATAAAAGAAGATTAACTTAAATTTAAAAAGATTAACAACGAAATAAGAAGATGGACACAATATAGCCGTCATTTTTTTTCAGTTATTGTATCAACACGCCTTCGAATCGATTTGCATGTCTTCAAAATAAATTCTTCAGACATTTTATTCTATTCCTCCCAAATAGTTGTCTTGAGTGAACCAATATTTTGATGGGAAGTTGCATTTGTTTTGTTTTCTAAAACACCCCATGTAGAGTAATCAAGGGGATTAAAGTTTGGGCTTGATGGAGGCCATAACGAAAATTATTTCGGATTTTTTGTCGTCTCTATTCTTGCTCACTTATATTGGACTAAATTTTAATGAAAATGTACTTGAATAATGGAGCTAATCATGACAATTTAGATTTATAGCATTTTTCTTTCAAAAATTGGACTAATCGGACTAAAAAATTAAAAAAAAATAATCCACATGTTTCTTGTGCGCCCTGTAGGGCGAGGGAAGATAAAGATTCTATGTATTTTACTGCCTTTTGGGGGTGATATTTTTAGCCCTACTGATAGTACTCTTCTTAAAATATAAGCAGTTCCAAAAAGTGAAATTTTCCGTATTTCATATCAGCTAGGACTGCTAAACATCTTGCTAATGTGTTTATCTGTCTCTTTCTTGATAATAACCCGGTGGTTCAATTTCAAGATCTTTTTGTTTACTTATTTTATTATATTTTTTAACTGATATGCTATTAGCTGATAGTACTGACATATCAATTAAAAGTCATTTTTTCTTTTATCATCCTTTGCCACTATATCTGGTCTATTGCTCTCTATTTTTTATCAGTCTGGATGGCAAATTTCTTGAGAAAAGTTTACGTTATTTAGAATATTCTGACTATTGTCCTCATCTGTATTGTTATATATACGACGTTTCGGCCGATACGACCTTCGGCTTCTTCAAATGTTTCTTTCCGAACTCGAGAACCTTCTTGTCGAACTCAGGAATTCGGTAACCTCCACAGAATTTCGAACCAAACCCTTTATTTAATGATCGTGTATAGACTGTTCTAATTCCGTTAACAAATTTTAAGCTACGTTAAGTATTCCTAATTCCTTTTCAGTCTGCAGTCAGGATTGAACCGGCAACCTCCTGATAATTTCACTTTGAACTGTATAAATTGACCACCTATAGCTGTTAAATCACGGGTTTTGCCAGAAAATTCAGACTGAAATTCGGGGATTATATACCTGTTTTTTAAATAGATTTTTTATAACTACTTATTACTATTATGAATGATATTTTTTCTTTTGCTCGTCTTGAAAAAGCTATGAGACATGAAAGTGACGGTAATACTAATCATAGTGGGAGCCCTTAGAACAGTTGAAAAAGTTCTGCAAAAGAGAATGGGAGAACTGGAAATTTTAAGAAGTATCAAGACTTCTGTCAAGCAGCACTATTAAAATCAGCTAAAATACTTAGAAGAGACTTGCTGTCACTCACAATTCAGTATAAAGTCATCAATTAAAGCTCGAAAGGAGTAAACTACTACTACTACTACTACTACTACTACTACAACAAATACTAGTACCACTAATGATAATAATCATGATGATGATAAAAATAATGTAGCTGTGGCATAAATTGACTAAAAAAGGCCAATGATATGGTCCTGCAAACGTGGATAAGGGAATGTGTGAAGAAGTACAAGATATCCGCTAAAGTTAAAAACCTCATCACGAAAATCCTGAAAAACTGGAAAGCGGAATTAACAGCAGGAGGACAGAAAGTAGCCGAGGTTAAAATCCAAAGAGAAATCTTCAAGGGAGACTCATTCTCGACACTACTATTCTTATAGCAAGATACCACTTAATTATATACTTAGGGATTGCGCTAGGGGATACGAGTTTACAAAATCACAAGATTAATCACCTTATGTACGTGGATGATATGAAGACATTTGCAAAAAAATGGAAAAGAACTGAAGACCCTGATACAGACGATAAGAATATACAGCCAAGATAGAGGGATGGTAATAGGCATTTATAAATGTGCCATGCTTATAATAAAAAATGGGAAACGAGAAACAGCAGAAGGAATATAACTGCCAAATTAGGAAACTATAAGAACGCTTGAAAAGAAGAAAAATTTTAAGTACTAGGGATTACTAGAAGGGAAAACCATCAAACAAAGAGAGATGAAAGAAAAATGAGAACAGAATGCCTCAGATGAACAAGAAAATTTCTCGAAATTTTGCAGCAGAAGTCTCTTCAAAGGAATAAACGCCTGGCCAGTTCCCTTTATAAGATACTCCAAACCATTCTTAAAATGCACGAGGGAGGAACTCAGACAAATGAACCAAAAGACATGTAAATTGATGATTATTCACCGGCCATTATATTGTAGAGGTGACATAGACAGACAATGTATGTTAAGAAAAAAAAGGAGGAAGAAGCATCATGAGCATTGAGGATTGTGTAGACGCATCAACACAACGACCCGAACTGTACATTAAAAATAGTAAAGAAAGACTAATTACAGCAGCCAATAACAGCAATGGCAACAAAAAGTCACACAGAAAAACAATAAAAGCAAAAATGGGAAATAGAACAACTTTATGGATAGTTCAAGTGATCAACTGGCAAAAATGCGCATTTGAAGACACGAATATGGCTAAGAAAGAAAAACGTCGACAGAAAAGCTGAATCTTCGTTAATAGTAACATAAAACAATGCTGTAAGGAGTAAATATATGAAAGTGTAAATTGATAATACGCAACTGAATAGCAAGAATCGGTTGTATGGGAAAAGAAATGAAACCGATTAATCACATAATTAGCGAATGCAGCAAACTAACATAAAAGGAGAACAAGACAAGGTACAACTGGTTGGGAGGGTAATCTACTGAGAATTGTATAAGAGATTAAAACATGACCATACAACAAAATGGTATATGTACAACCCAGAATCTATCGTAGAAAATGAGACGCATAAACTTATATGAGATTTTGAGATACCAACGACATAGGACTGACGGAATGGAACTACCAAATCAAGACAAGATCAGAACGCTCGCAGAAAACGAAATCTACAAATACTTAGGAATCTTGGAGGCTGACACCACCAAACAAGTGGAAATGAAAGACAAAATTCAAAAAGAATATCTCAGGAGAACTAGAAAACTACTCGAGACAAAGCTCTCTTGCAGAAACCTTATCAAAAGAATAGATACTTAGGTTGTACCCCTCGTTAGATACTCGGGACCCTTTCTCAAGTGGACCAGGGATGAACTTAGACAAATGGACCAAAGAACTAGAAAACTAATGACCATTCACAAGGCATAACATCCCAAAAACGACGTTGACAGACTATATGTACCAAGAAAATAGGGAGGAAGAGGACTTACCAGTATTAAAGACAGCGTTGACACATCCATACAACGACTCGAAGACTACATAGAAAAACACGAACATGGACTGATTACGGCCATCAGAAACAATACTAACAACACGATAGATAACAGAATGACAAAAACTAGGAAACAAAAATGGGAAGGAAAACAACTCTATGGGCGTTTTAAACGACTAATAAACAACATCTCACACAACAAAACCTGAACATGGCTAAGAAAAGGAAACTTTAAGAGAGAAACAGAATCTCTGCTAATGGCAGCACAAAATAGCACCATAAGAACCAATCATATCAAGGGGAGGATAGATAAGACACAACAAAATAGCAAATGTAGACTTTGCAGTGACAGAGATGAAACCATCAATCACACAATAAGCGAATGCAGCAAATTGGTACAGAAGGAATACAAGGCTAGACACGACTTGGTGGGCAAGGTGATCCACTGGGAAATGTGCAAGAAATTTAAATTTGACCATGCCAACAAAGGGTATATGCACAACCCAGCACCTGTCCTAGAAAATGACACACACAAACTCCAATGGGACTTTAACATACAAACGGATCATCTAGTCTCGGCCTGAAGATCAGACTTTATGATAATTAAAAAAATGAATAAATAAAATTTGCAAAATTGTCGACTTTGCTGTTCCGGCAGACCACAGAATAAAACTGAAAGAATGTGAAAAGAGAGATAAGTACCTCGACCACGTTAGAGGATTGAAAAAACGAAGGAACATGAAGGTGACAATTATACCAATTGTGACTGGTCCTTTTGGCACGCTAACTAAAGGGCATAGAGGATTTGGAAGTTGGCAGCCGAGTAGAGACCATCCAAACAACAGTATTTTGAAGACGGCCAGAATACTAAGAAGAGTCCGGGAGACTCGAAATGACTTGCTGTCACTCAATCTCCAATGAAAGACTCTCAGCTAACGCTGATGTGAAAAACTCTAATGAGTAAATGATAATAATAGATAATCCAAATTGTATTTGAACAAACCAGAATCTGCCCGGGAGAATGATATGCACAAAATCCTCGGGGATTTTGAAGTATAAGCAGATCACTTAATCCTGGCCAGAAGACCAAAACAAAAAATGAACCTTCCGAATAGTGGACTTTATAGTCTCGGAGGACCACAGAGTGACAATCAAAGAAAAAGAAAAGAAAGACAAGTCCTTGGACGTTGCCAGAGAACTAAAAAGTTATGTTACATGAATTGACGGTTATACAAATTATAATTGGTCTACTCGGAACAATCTCCAAGGGCTTTGAAAGGGGACTGGGAGAGTTGGAAATTGGAGGACGGACTGAGATCATCCAAACTACAATATTATTGAGATCGGCCAGAATACTGAGAAGAGTCCTGGAGACTTGTGGAGACTTGATGTCACTAAGTCTCCAGTGAACAACCTTCAATTAACGTTGGTGGGGAAAACTCACATGAAGTAAATATAATAATAATGATAGCGCGGTGGTCAGAGAGCAAAGAAAAACTAATTACAGCGTCCAGAAACAGAACAACAATAACTTGGAAAAAATAATAGGAAAAAAACAACTGTATGAATATTTCAAACGACAAACCGGAGAAATGTTACAGCAGAAACCTTGGGCAGGGGTAAGAATGGGAAACCTTAAAAGAGAAACTAAATCTCTTCTCATAGCAGCACAAAATAACGCCATAAAGATCAATTACATTTAAGGTTATATCGATATAATATGCAACAGAATAATAGCAAGTATGAATCATGTGTTGATAGAGACGCAACTATAAATCATATAATAAGCGAATGCAGCAAACTAGCACGAAAGGAGTACCAGACGAGACATGACTGGGTAGGAAAGGTGATCCACTGGGAACAGTGCAAGAAATTGAAATTTGACCAGACGAACAAATGCTATATGCACAAACTAGAATCCATCCTGGAGAAGGAGACGCATAAAGTTCTCTGAAATTCTGAGATGCAAATCCCAGCCATAAGACCAGACTTAGTGATAATTAACAAAAAAAAAAAAAGGAGAACCTGGCATACAGTGGACGTTGCCGTCTCAACAGACCATGAAAATAGAGAAAAGTACTTGCACCTCAACAGAAAACTAAGCAAGCTACGGAATATAAACGTAACGATGATACCAATTATAATTGGTGTACTTGGAACAGTTCTCAGAGGCTTGAAAAAGGGACTGGAAGATTTGGAAATTGAAGGATGAATCGAAACAATCCAAACTTCGGCTTTACTTAAATCGGCCAGAATACTGAGAAGAGTCCTGGAGACTTGAGGAGACTTGCTGTCACTCGGACTCTTGTGAAAGATCATCAGCTAACGTTGATGTAGAAAATTCGCAAAGAGTAAAATGATCATAATAATCCACAAACTTCATCAAAAAATAAAGTAAATAGATGAAAAAATGTTATACGTATTACTAGAAGAAGTTAATTTTAGAGAATTTGTTGATTACATGGTTAGTTGATATTACCATAGTTGATATTACCATAGTTTCATTTTACTTGTAATGCGGATTAGAACCAAGATAAATTGAATGTAACATTGGCTGAAAAAAAACTTACCTTTATTACCATATTATTAAAACTGAGATCACTTTTAAAATGTTGATTATTTTAAAGCATACATCTTACGTATTATATATCACTGACGAAAAATAAAATTGCAACAGCCTAAATATATGTTTACACTTACTAAAAATTGAATTAGCTCACAGCGAGATAATAATAAATGGTCAACATATGCACAGGTTTCAAAATAAGTGGTTGTCAACAGAACTCTGATTCCATTTTAATTCAGTGTATGTCTTCACAAGACTTTATCATCCGCCTGAATTCTCACATGCTTATAATCCTTCAGGTGGCGAGTTACTGCACCACAAGATGTCCGATGACTTCAAAAATTTGATCGGCATAACTAATACCCATTAGCATGCACATACTGTACCTGGATCAAAATCGGTATCGTCCTTCAGGGAACTACAATTTAATTTCCGTCAGTATATATATATATATATATATATATATATATATATATATATGTGTGTGTGTGTGTGTGTGTGTGTGTGTGTGTGTGTGTGTGTGTGTGTGTGTGTGTGTGTGTGTTAAAACTAAGGTTATCATCTATCTTTCTTTCTTTTCACGGGAAAACACTTTCTTTTTGCTATCATCGTTCCCCGTATTTTGATTTTGGATTTTCAATTGTCAGAGCTGTCGGACATTTCTGCGGACAAAATTTATTGGAAATTCCCTATTTGACGAGTTTTATGGCTTCTTTAGCAAATTCATATTGATTAAAATTGATGATGAAAACATAATTTCCTGGTAGAAAATTTAGAGTAATTTCTATAAATTCTAACAAACTGTAATTATCTGATTAATTTCATCTCACAATTATAAAAGTCACATTCTTTATTCGACAAAGGCCTGATAGATGTTGCAAAAACATGTCATTCATCATCATCATCTCGTTGCGCTGACTGCACGGTTTTTCCTGATTCTCTCTTTCTCTCCCCCCTCTCTCTCTCTCTCTTTCTCTCTCTCTCTCTCTTTCTCCGCCAACACTGACACGTCCATGTGAAGGAGTCCATAGAAGAACCTCACTTATATGTTCATCCTTTCTTCTCCAACAGTGTACAGAATTTCTTGTTCGTCTCACTTGGATGGTTTTTGAGATGGGAGGTAAGTGGCCATGCAGAGACAATATGATAATAACTTTCTATAAGGCGTCTGGATCTGTTTTGATTTCACTCAAACTTTAATATTCGAAATTTAATTAGAAAAGGTAATTTTGATCCGAAAATTGCGATCATGATTTATTTTTAATCTTTTAAACTTTTGTTTTAATCTTTTAATATTTTCTAAAGCTAAAAATTCTTACTTCTGTTAATCAATAGAAATAATTCTGAGCAAAATTTGTGAATCCTAAAAATATCTATAAGGTAATTAATATTCATTAGAAATTAATAATGTCAAGAGAATTTGACTTGAGGGAAGTTCATCAAATGTTATTTTCAATAATTAATTTTTTGTCAACAAGTCCCAATTGTATAAATTTTTAAAAATGAAATAAAAGAGAGAGAGAGAGAGAGAGAGAGAGAGAGAGAGAGAGAAACTTTGGGAGGAGTAGGAAACTAATATTTACCAAAAATAAACAAAGCACAACGCCATGGCGTACAAGTATCTGTTGCCAACTGATTGACAAAAACCATTGCGATAGTCGACCTTTAAATATGCCTTGCGATACTTTTGACATTGCGCATCACAGATCCATCTTTCCTGGAATATTGTTTACCTAGGGGAAATAAATTCATGTTTTTTGCCAAACCTGAGTTTAAAAGAAAATAGAATTATTTCACATAATAAGATGCTAGCTTGCAGAGAGAGAGAGAGAGAGAGAGAGAGAGAGAGAGAGAGAGAGAGAGAGAGAGAGTGTGTGTGTGTGTGTGTGTGTGGTAGGGGAGATTCTAAGATTATTTAAAAATATATGAATTTACAATTTACACAAATTTAGACAAAAAAGCAAGTAAACATTTTCTAATTATTTTTTATTGCTCTCCAGCAGCCAATTAAATGAATCCTGGTTGTATGGTAGATAAAATTATGACGTCAACATTAAAATTGATTGATATTTATTACAGTTAGCTACCAAAACGCCGCACTTCAAAGAAATTTGTCGACTAAAGTCTTCCGACGCCGACTACGCCGATGACATAGCGATACTGGCAAATACACCTGACCAAGCCGAAACACTTCTGCATAGTTTGGAACGAGCAGCAGCAAGCATAGGCCTCTATGTTAATGCACACAAAACGGAATATATGTGCTATAACCAAACGGGGGAAATCTCCACTCTAGAAGGAACCCCTCTTAAACTAGTAGACAAATTCACTTACCTAGGAAGCAGCGTCGCATCAACCGAAAAGGACATCGAAACGAGGTTAGCGAAAGCATGGACAGCTATCAATAGGCTATCGATTATATGGAAATCAGACCTAACCGATAAAATGAAACGCAGTTTCATCCAGGCAGCGGTCACATCGATACTGCTATATGGCTGCACTACATGGACGCTAACAAAACGGCTAGGGAAGAAGCTAGATGGCAATTACACAAGAATGCTGCGTGCAATCCTGAACAAGTCCTGGCAGCAACACCCCACAAGACACCAACTGTACGGCCACCTGCCCCCTATCACGAAAACTATTCAAGTTAGACGAACCAGACATGCAGGACACTGCTGGAGAAGCAGAGATGAACTGATAAGAGATGTACTCTTATGGATCCCCACACATGGCCGCGCAAAAGCAGGACGACCAGCACGAACGTACATTCAGCAGCTATGTGAGGATACGGGATGTTGTCCTGAAGACCTACCTAGGGCGATGAACGATAGGGAGGAGTGGCGAGAGAGGGTCAGGGATATCCGTGCTACCAGCGCGAGATGATGATGATGATGATCTTAGAACTAAAGACCAAAAACCTGTTCATAGAATTTTCTCTTTTTTTCTCTTTTAAAATTTACAAAAATATTAATGACAGTTTTATTTGTAAATCTACATTTTTTTTTCATCAATGATTTTTCTTAAAATTATTGTACTAACACATTATTTTTCAACTGTTGAAGGTTAAAACCTATTATTAGAACACAGATTGTTAATGTAAATATATGAAGTGTTTGTTTCTTAGATCGTCAGTATACTATGGAATGCTTTCCTTCATTTCCCGGACCAATTAGATAACTTGTTTCCCCTTTTTCCATATAATATACGACGGTTTGTACTGCGTTACGAAGTATCAGTAACTAGAAACGGTATTAACTAAAAGACTTGGAGTCTCGAACTGCCGTGCTATTTCTAGCAAAAGAGAAAACAGGGCTCATGTCTTTTACAGGTTCATTAGTGTAAAGTGAACGCAAACTGTCCGAATCAGAGTTTGAACTCACTTTACTGATTCCATTCTCCACGCCATAACCATTTGCGGTTATGACGTGGAGAATGGAATCACGAACACCTCCAAACATTAAAGAGTTCCATTTAAATATTTAGTGTGATTTGTTTTCTAAGATTTTGATTTCTGCGTTTCTACCTTGACTAAAAGCAAAGAAGAGAATAGATGTGTCTTAAAATGCATTCATTCTGTTTATGAGTGTGTTTAAATGCACAGTTCACGGTATATTTGCACAAATGATATATGAAAAAGTAAATCCCTTGCAGAGTCATATCGACACAAACGTTTTCATTAACTGTGACACGTGATAGTGTGCCAAGATCCTTGGAGAATTCGTCATTCTTCTCGGAGAAAGTCCCCTGCTAATTGAAATCGTATATTACAGGAGCTGAGTCGCTCTCGAATGGAGAGAGCCAGTTACACAAGATTACTCAACTGAATCTGATGAATGAGATTTCGATATTAAGTAATGATTCTGAGTGCTTTCCTTTAGCTGATGTATATCGGTTTACATTAGTCACATAGTTGAAATTTTGCCAACTGTCTAGAATTTATCAAGCAGTTCCAGCTGAAAACTTTCTCTTCGACATTTCATTCTTCAAAATCCAAAATTCCATATTAGAACAATATTAATGCATTCGTAAATAGACTTATCAATAAAAAGAGAAAAAATCTCCAATTTTTATTTGCGTCTTTTGTAAACTCTTGAAATTAATTATTAATCTAAAGTCAAACAGATAAAGGATTATCATTAGTTTACCGGATAATTACACATGGAAAAATAATCGCATTTTTTAATTAAAACTCTAAAACTGAAATTTAGGGAATTAATTATTAAATATTTAAAGCCAAAATATTTCAGTGGCGAATTACGTAAATGAATTCAGTTGGTGTAAGGATTCTATTCCAGTCAAAGTTCCAGTTAAAGTTCCAGTTAGCAAGTCGACTTTAAAACGTTTAAAATGGATTTAATTATTTTCAGTAATTTATTTTTCCGCTAAGGCTTGTTAACATCTTTAAAACAGACTTCAAGAATTCATAATATGCTAGAAAGAACGGTGAATAGGATGTTATTATAACCTGTTAAAAACATAGCCTTTATAAGTTGGTCGTATTTAAAATAGAATCCTACATTTACCCTGACAGAAAAATGGGTATTATAATTTATCAATTGCGATTGTTTATTACCGAAAATGCCGCAACACTTGAAGAATAAAAGTAAATAATAAATGAAAAAAATATACATGCGAAATGACTGAAAAATTTAACCAGAAGTGAATAAATAATCAATAAAAAATAAAGATCTTTTAAAAATGAGTTGCGTTGGTCATAAGAGAAATTTTCTTTTAATTAGATGATTGTGGATAAAAGAATAGTACGGACAATTTCATGCATTTTTAATCTGATAAAATTGATGTTATAATCATCGAATAACTAATGATTCAATAGATTCAATGAATAAATCTCTTGATATAAAAAAAAATGTAAATTGTACAACAACAGAACGTCCACTGAAAATATTTGCATTTTTGTCCATGATTGTTGTGACTTCTTAAGCTTAGTGTAGTACAGACCAGAAGAACAAAGGTCCTAGTGAGACTCGAACTCGTAAACCATTTAGTAAATATCAAATTTAGAGGTTCGAGTTGTGTAACCTTTATCGATGGGGAATTAGGAAATCAAAAGTAGGTTTATTTGCGTTCACTTTGAACATATTCCTTGGGGAAAGACATGAACTATTTTCCCTTCAGTTATGTGTAAAATAACACATTTGATTTGCCTCTCTAATCATGGTGTTCAGCAACAGTTTAGAAGGACAAGTGTGAATTCTAATGGTGGAGAAAGCAATGATAAAACACTTCATTATCTTTGATCATTGCCATTAAACAAAGAAACATATCTCTGATCAAAGAAACTGTGAAGGATCATAATCTCTCAAGTCTTGAAGGTGTGTGGTACTTTCTATTCTGAGTAAAGCGATTTAAAGATTGTTCTTTTTTACTGGAATGACAAAATTCAATTACATTACAAAGAATTTTAAACAAATGGTGATACATAAAAATGTGCTTTAATATGAACCTGCATGTCCCTTTACATCGTCTTCAATAGACAATTCTAAAAATGACAATTTCATTGAACACAGATCTAACATTAAGAAAACATCTATACGTTAGTGCTTATTCTTTTTTGTCTTTTTTCTTTTTTTCTTTTTTCTTTTTCTTTATTTTCTGTTACTGCAAATGCTTTCATTTATTATTTAATCATTTTTGTTTATATTATAAAATTTACTGTCGATGCAAATGATCATTGACTCTTTATGATAAATAGAATATTTTGAAATAGGGTTTGAAATTTATTAGCAATGAATGTTGCCAATATAACCAGCTAAGAAAAGTTAAAAGATATACAGCGATAACACATAGTTAATTATATGAGGTATATTCAAAAGGTATCGAGTAGTTTTCACCAAGACAGAAATGAACAAAGAATAAAACTTTAATTTTCCTCAAAATTCTTATTTGCAATTTAATACACTTATTTCAGCAATTTTTCCATTGGTCAAAACAACTCGAAAACTTATACTTTGATTTTGATGTGAAACTGCGACATTGTATCCTCTTTAATGTTCTCCACATCTTCAAATTTTTGAGATGAATTTTCAGTTTAGAAAACAAGTAAAAAGTTTAATATAGTTATGTCTGGCGAATATGGAAAGTGCTGCAAAATCCGGTGTTATTCCAAAAACAACGGATCCAAAGATATCAAGAATTGACTCTGCTTCGTCTATATGATCGATATATAATGATTTTATTATATAAGTCATTCATCTGTACACACAGCTACATTGAAACAGATTTAAATGCGACTCTTTTATCGTATGTTGAAAATAATTAAATAAAAATAGTGATACATGGAATCTTATATAATTATAAAATGCCATGTGTAAAATTTAGAAATAAAAAAAAAGAGAAATAAAACTGTATCATGATTTCGATGTGCAGACATATTTTTCTCTTTTTACAAAATAGATAAATAGAATTCAATCAAACAAATGAAAATTTCTCAAGTAATAATCTAAATGAAAAGAATAAACTGTCGGACGCTTGATTTCAAGCGAGGATTTTAGATCGTCTTTTAGTGATAAGGCTAATATTGATTATTAATGATGATGATAAAGATGATGATGATAATGATGATGAGGTTGATGATTTTAGTAGTAGTAGTAGTAGTAGTAGTAGTAGTAGTAGTAGTAGTAGCGATTTTACAGATTTTCGTGTTTATCGAAAAATTTAATTTAGAAATATTATGTCCCAACGTTGGCATTGAATAAACAAATTCTTCAAAAGCAAAAATTTCTCTTTTAAAAATTAGAAAAAATGAATCTTATACTAGAATTTTTTTATCGAAAACCAAAATCAGTTATGATAAAACCATTTTTTATAATGGTTTTTTTTTTCCACATAATGTTTCTTTATCAAACGTGTGTAGCCTTTGCAATGACTTATGTATTACTACAGACTTTTCCAAAAAATATTTATTTATTTTTATATCAACTTTTTATATTTATCTATTTATTTATTTCATAAACTTCTTTTTGTTATTAGTAAGAACAAATATTTTAATAAAATCTTTGAATAAACATTTGAAATTTTTTAAAAAGTTGTTTTACATGCTGTAAAACAACGAAATCTAAGAATTTACATGAGAACATTTTAAATAAAAAAAACCCAGCTCTATTACAAAATTCTACAGAAAGCCAATTAATAATTGAATTTCAATTAAACTTTGGTAGATCTTTGATAAAAAACAAAATCATTTTACAGAAATTTCCATTAAAATTTTCATGTGATGAGACCTCATTTAATTTGAATGACAATTCTTCCAAATCTACTGGGTTCTTCCTCACAATACCCCCCCATATATATATATATATATGTATATATATATATATATATATATGTGTGTGTGTGTGTGTGTGTGTGTGTGTGTGTGTGTGTGTGCCCGCGCGTGTGTATTAAAGAGAGAAAGGGAAAGAAATTTATTTTTTTGGCAAAAGAAATATATTTTCATATATATAGTCATATCCGAAATTATTTTCCACGGTAAACTCTGAGTATCCCTCTTATATATATATATATATATATATATATATATATATATATATATACATATATATATATATATGTGTGTGTGTGTGTGTGTGTGTGTGTGTGTGTGTGTGTGTGTGTGTGTGTGTGTGTGTGTATACTATTTTGCAAAATATTTAGGCAGGTTTCATATCTTTGCAAAAATTCTATATACTATTAAATAAAATGAAAAAATGCTATTCAATGCTGATAAAAATGATATAATCAATGATTAATATAAATTTGATCTTTATCGCAACAACGAACTTGAAATTAATTAATATATTCACCTTTTTCTGTTTGAACAACATTTATTCCTTTTGGGATACTAAGTTGTAATTTATTAATATAATCCAAAGGTATATAATTCTAGACATCTAGGAAGACTTGCCACAGATTTTCTTTTGATTTTGGTTACTTTTCAGTCTTTCTTTGGCCTAAATAATCCCTCAAAGATTCGATGATGTTCAGATCTGGACTTTGAGAAGGCCATTTTATACCTCATTTTTATGTAGAAGAATGGACAAATAGCGAACAGTGTGGTTTGAACACGGATCTACAGCCAACAAACACAACAGTTGGAATGGATTGTAATACTGGGTTCACGTGACTAGAAATGGTGGATATATATATGGGTAAGAGATAAAGTCTAGGTGAGCCGATGAGCAGCATAGACTAGCAGGGTTCGAGTCTCGGCTCGTTCCCGACATCCCCCTCCCCTTTATCCCTACTTTAATCGGCCTTCGGGCTTTTGACCTTGTGTCAAGTCCTATCTGGTGGGAGGCAGCGACAAATAAACAGAGATAAAGTCTGACGGGAGTTGTATGCGAATTAATGTGAAATGTAACATTACGAGTCAGTATTGAGTTAGGATTCCATACTTAGTATTGAACATTGTACGAGTGTGAAGAGATTATAAGTATCAGCCAAAATTTACAACCCCTCAACGAACATTATAAAACTTATATGTCCCTAGATTGTTCCTTCCGCTCAAAACAATTTCTTACATTTAGTGCAATGTGCTTGTGATCGTTATCCTGCTGGAAAATGAAACCATTACCCATTTGACACTTACTATAGGTATTGGTGGGTCAGAATTTGTCTATATTTCCCAGCATTCATTTTTCTATCAGCTCATTCAATATCACCCGCAAAATTTTCAGTTAAACAGCCGGACACATAGCGTAACGGTTATAGACGTTGGTTCCCTAAGCTTCTAAGGAGACAAACATCTGGAGGTTGCAGGTTCAATCCTGACTGCAGGCGAGTAACAATATAAGAATACTTAACACTTGTACCCGGTTATGGCTAACGGAATCAGAACAGGCGACCACCATGGATTCAATAAAGGGCGTAGTTCGAAGTTCCGTGAAGGTTCCCGAGTTCGACAAACACCCGAAGAAGGCCGGAGGACATGTAAGCCGAAACCTTATGGAAATAACAATAAAGAAGACAATTATCCGAAAACGCTTAATGATAAAAATCATCTAGCTTCGTCTCAGAAATTTAGACAACTGAAAATTTCAATTTTGATTCATCACTTCATATTACATTCTTCCATTGTTCAACGGTTCATTCCTTGTATTCTTTGTTAAATTGAAGCCGTTTTTGTCTGTTTCCTTGTCTTAGATTTGGTTTCCTTCTTGCCACTCGAACATGAAGACTTCTTTTACTAATGCTTTTCTGATGGTTGAAGAGTGAACTTGTGTGCCAGATGTTTGAGCAAGATAGACTTCCACTCTTCTTTCTGTCTTTGATATTCCCAGTTTCAGTCTTTTTCTTAATTACTTCTTGTACTCTTTGAAACTTGCAATATTTTTTATATTTTAACCTGAGAAGTGCTCTTTTCATGGTAGAATATAATTTTATATCTTTTTATCAGGTATTCATATTGATGATTTATGTTTGGAAATATACAATTTTTGGTTCTGAAATAAAAAATTGAGAGAATTTATTTAAAAATTTTAACAGTTTTTTAAAATAAATATTTAATGTTTGATTCATAGTAAACATTTTAAAACCTTATATTAAGAAAAATTAATCAAAATACAGCATAAAATCAACACTTTTACATACGATAAACAGAGCAAGCCTATATCATATAATGAAAATATGACTGAAATTATGATTTTTCAATTGTACTAATTTTTCAATTGTTATTATTAATATATTAAACAATGACTGTTCATAAATGTTTCTAAATGTATAAATTACAACATATTCGGCTACAACGTGTGATTGCGACAGAAAATTCAACAGCTTGCGAGGATCACGAATCCACAAGGCGCGCAGGTGCAAACAACGTAATTCTCCTGCCGGAGAATGTAAATCGAATGATGGGCCTATGAATCAGATTTAGCCCCACAGTATTCACGAGCCCATTGCTGAGCATCAGCATCCTGGAGACATTCCTTGCAAGCCAAGAATTTAGTGGCTCAAGGGTAATCAGATAGCTACCTGGACAAACTTAGACCAGGAGCTTTCTTTTTACTCACCATCCATCTTGAGACCCCATTGATCAACAAATAACATCTTTCAGCAGAATTATATATGACGTTTGTCTCGAGTGCTTTTGTGCAGTAACGCATAAAAAAGATAAAACTGAAAGAGAACGAACTGAATAGACGACGGATATAGAAAGGATTTCAACATGAATGATATGCACGCGGAACCACCTTTCTCGTGTGATTACGCAAAATTAAGAAACGGTTGTTATTACATCAACTGCCTTAAGTAAACGCGTTTTTAAATCACAAACTGCACTAAAATGATGAACGAATGTCCAATGTAATGTCTGCTTTTAGTTGATCTGGTGTATATATAGATATATATTTCTTTTAAATACCTTGTCCGGTGGCAAACGCTGCTTGGTAGCGCCAGGAGTAGCAGTACCACCTTGAGCTACCGAAACTGTGTTATCACCCTGGTTGGCGGCTGATGAGGACAGAGTATCGCACGTGCTTTCACACGTTGTATGATGAAAAATAAAA
This sequence comes from Sepioteuthis lessoniana, assembly GCA_963585895.1. Classification (NCBI taxonomy): domain Eukaryota; kingdom Metazoa; phylum Mollusca; class Cephalopoda; order Myopsida; family Loliginidae; genus Sepioteuthis; species Sepioteuthis lessoniana. The sequence goes on from OY757928.1 coordinate 76,585,067, forward strand.
AAAGGTATTATCAATAAATGTTAAAAATATACACCTGCCTAAATCTTTTGCACTGTAGTACATATATATATATATATATATATATATATATATATATATATATATATATATATATATATGAGGTGGGTCATGTGTTTGTGCGTAAATGTGTACCTCTATGTTTTAACTTATGAATTTAAATTCGTATTTATGTTTTAAAATTAAATCAATATTGCTTACGTGTTTTACGACTTCATGAGCAAATTGTTATAACTGATGAAAATCGTTTGCAAAACAATGCAGTTCTGCATATATTTTTATGGTTTAAAAAAATTCCGGAAAAAATAGGCCATATTCTACACAATCGAATAACAAATATTCGTTATCTTGTGTATAAACAAGAAAAAACAAACCACCTCTGTGGTCACTTGTATGGATTGCTTAAATCATTGTTGTTAAAATAAAACTTACACTTATACACACACACACACACACACACATACACACACACATATATATATATATATATATAGTGTTTGTGTGTGTGTGCGCACGCGCGTTTGCGTGTGTGTGTGTGTGTGTGTGTGCGAAAATTTCTTGCGTTCTTTTTTTTGTGAAAACTAGAGACTTGGTAGACATGAGAAAACTAGTTTTAAATTAAATCGAGAAACTTTTGCACACAAGCGCACAATCATACCAACAAACACACACACGCACACACGTACACACACATATATATTATGAGTTTGACTTGTGGTTGGGGTGTCAGGGCGTGCTAGTGTTGTATTACCCTTAAAAATTTAGTCGTCTATGACCCCAAAGCAAAAATTCACAGGAACGAACCAATATAAAATAAATAAAATTAATGCAAGTGAACTCAAACAGAAATAGATGTGAAATCACAAGAAGATGATGTCAGTATAATTTTCATTTTATATAAAGACAGCAAATTTGAACCAGTTCTTCTTTTGCAGTTTGTGAAGATCGAAACGATGTATTCGCCATAGAATTGAAATGATAACTGTTTGTTTTTTTCTTTTATGTTGAGTATACATCTCAATAGCAAACTGCGTGACCCTTTGATATAATTATACATCGTTTTTCTCATTGACCAAGCTTTTCTGATTCAAGATTTCCACTAATCAGCGGTGTCGAATGACGTAGAACATCTTACTTACAGATAAATGTAAATGTTTAAATCTTGACACATATAAATAATTGTTTATATATATGTACATACATAGAGAATACTGTGTAAAAACAAAAGCCACCGCTTTTTTATTTCATTAAATCTAGAAGTCTTAGGGTATTTATTTCTTTTCATAAAAGATACATCTTTGAAAATAAAAGAATTTAAGTGAAAATTAATGTTTTAAAGTTTGCATAACCGTTTTCTAAACTTTGTCAAGACGAAACAGTGCCAATTGAAGAAAGTAGTTTAGACACTTTTTTTAAAAAAAGGCCTCATTTTAAGTAAGAAATATCCTTAAAGCATGAAATGCACAGGATATTCAACATTTCGAAGTTCAACACCAGCTGCACGTTGTTTCTCTATTTTTTTTTAAACTAATTTTCATCATTTATTTAAATAAAGAGAAAAAATTCATTCCTTTCTTGGGTAAGCCGTGGACTTTGGTTTCTTTGTTTAGCATAGCATTTGTTGATAATTTAATGCTAAATCCATTCTTGTAGAAGAAACAGTATTGGTACCATCTAATCCGGAAAAAAGGAAGATTATATCTTTCCCAAGTGTATTAGTCTGAAAGTGAACTTAATAGCGTAACTGGAGTCCGAAATCACTTACTGCAATGCCATAGACCAGCACGTTAACCACTACACCAAGCATTTTAGTGAAACTCAATATAATCTGAAGATCGTTCGAATAGGAATGAGAAGAAATGGCTTTTATGAAAAGCGACAATTTTCTCCTGAAAGGAAAATTCGGAGAATAGGTAAGAGTGCCAAAAGAGAAAACATGCTTGACAGTGAAAGATTAAAGTTTAACGTTGAAGAAGAACGTATTTACAAGATTCAGTATAGGATTACAATTATTCCTTGATAGTATAGGGGATGCATTTCAGCCAATGATCCTGGCGATCTTGTTTGGATTACCAGTAACAAGAATATTAAAAAATACTAGTAGATTCTTCTGAAAAGCGTTTGCTAAGCAGAAAAATTATCTTGAACGCTTAACTAATGTTGTGAAATCCGATTTAAACACAACAGTATTTAAATTGAGTCCCAACAGTCACGACTTTTGTGAAACCTCGTCCATAATATCATATTCTATTATATGGAATCCCTTGGATCGAGAAAGTAACAAACGATAACGTCAGTATAAAAAAGACCGCTGAGAAAGAAACCTAGTATAACATACTCATTTATTTAACAAAATAGTTTAATAGTTTATTTAAAAAAACTTAAATATAATTTGCTAAAGAGTTGTTTTTTTTTGCTATTCTAAGACGAGATTAAGACTAAATACTGAACTTAAGTTGCATAATCGTAAGCAAATTGTAGTTTGATCTTGTATTTAGTGTTTACTTTTCTACTAAATGAAAACTTGTAAATATTTACAACTCTTTAAAAACTACGTTCACATACCCTGGTAGCAATATCTCATCTACTAAAAGTAATGTTAATATACGCCTTGCGAAGGCGTGGACTACTATCAATAGGTTATTGATAATATGGAAGTCTCATCAATCCGACAAAATAAAACGGTGAATGCGTGTTTCCATTTACTTAAGTTTAGATATATATGTTATTTCACCGGATTACCGTCAGTGATCACATATGCAGATCAATTTGTACAGAGGTTCTACAATAATTGGTGTATCAACAGTAATCGGACCACATATTATTACATTATATATTCTACTGGGGTGTAAACACCCAATAAAACCCGGTAGTACATTATTCCAGAGACCATATACTTAAAAAATTATGATTGAAAAATTATAAACGAGTTGTTGGAATGAACAATTTATTTGTATGATGATATGTTGTGCCTTTCACCAATGTTCCGGGAGACCTGGGTTCAATCTCATGTCGCGTCATACCAAAGACTTTGAAAATAGTACTTGATACCTCCTTGCTTAACACTCAGGTATAACACTATAAGGTACGTATCAAGGGTAAAGTGGAGGAATCCAGGGAAAGTAGAAGCGCCCTCCCCTACACCTCGGTGTTGTAGCTATTGAAAAAGGAGCCTTCGGGTAGCCCTCGACAACGGTCACCGACTTTACTAGATATTACGAAATTGTTTTAAAAATGATAAAATAATTTATTGACGAAAATATTGGAAACAAATCTGCTGCAATAAAAGTTGAAAATTTGTGTTTATTATTATGACCCTCGACTATGGTCGCCAACAACAACAATTATGACAATATCATATAACTAAAAACTATAATTGAAAAATAATATTGTTTATAACTATTTGACAATATTATAAGATATAAATGAAAATTGAGGAAAACAAGGAAAATATTATCAATATCAACCCCCATAGTTTGTTGTGATGTCGTAGAGCTTATTATCCCCACCATTAGCTGATTTTTAATCAACACCAGCTAGGTCACCTGGGTGATGGAGTATGATGTTGAAAGACCCAAAACTCTCAGGGATCCCAGGATTACATCACAGGCAATATGGACGGATGCATCTTTCAGATGGATTTCTTGACAAAACAATGTCGAATATCTAATGAAGCCGTATAAGTATACGTTATCATTCAAGTGAATTGTCAATTTCAAGAACTCAGTTTTCATTCACCATCATATATATATATATATATATATATATATATAACTGTGTGAATGTTACTAGAGTAAGTCCCCCGAAAATAAAACGACCACGTTTGAATGAGGATGACTTGTCAGTTCAGCAGCGAATCTTTTCCATATTGTTCATTGCATTTTTTTTTAATCTTGAAATCGTCAGTATCAGACAGCAATAATTTTAGTGTTTGGTGGTAAATCAGTCGATAACTGAAAAAGGACATGTCAAGCTAACATCTTTCTCTTCATTATATTTTTATGTTTCTGCCATGAAAGTATTATCAACGAAACACGCCCGAAAGGAACATTGCATAAAGCTTAGTAAATCTGACTCAATGGAAATGACCATCACATTAAATGAAGATTTAAGAATTCCCTTTGGAGTTGTTATACGAACCACAGTGAGGGATCATCGCAAGTGACTCTGTGATTTAGTTGCTTAGCTTTGCCCGGAGAAATTTGGCGCGGAATCAGGGAGGTCAACTCAAATCAACGACAACAGGGGAAAGGAAGATTGAAAATTTAGCCGCAGTCGATTAAGGGTGAGATCAACGAATATTCCTGTGAGGAGGGAAAAGCCTACAATCTCTACTCTGGCCAAAAGACGCTGTCAAAATTTAGCCTTGAGACATTTGGCTCGTATAAATTCTGCAAGGCATTCACGAGAAAGTTGAATCTGTATCAAATAGTGAAATAAATCAAATTCTTAAAGAAATTCTTCATTACCTGAAACAAATTATTTCGTTTGCCAAAATATTATGTCCTATTTGACTTGAACAAAATATGGTGGATGGAATGTATATTCCAGTATCAAACGGATGTTGAATAAATATGTTATGTTGCTTGTGTGGCTATGATCAGGATAGCAGGACAGAGTGATAGTCCGACCGTTCAAGTTGTTGAGTAGACGATATTTGTTGTTAATATAGACATTATCGGGAAGATACTCACAAGTAGATCGAATTTGTTTCAGCGAAAATGTATTACGAGCCTTTTAATGTTCAGTTGAAGATACTAGAAAATAAGTTTGCTCTATTCCAGGAGGCGTGGTTTTTACCGGTGTACTGTGTGTCACTGACAGCAGGTTAGTCTCTATATCCAGCTGTTGATTTGACATTCAAAAATGACTTACGATCTCACAAACAGTGAGTTCCAAAAAAAGAGTTGCATTTAATTTGCTGCTACCTGCCAGTTCTTTGATAAATTAGTTTAAGACTGTGAGGATGATATTGAATTTATAATAGTAAAAATCAAAATATCCAATTATTCGGAAGCTGCAACCTAAAAGAATTGAGAACACGAATCATGATAAAAGAGTATGCTAGAACTTTGTGCCAGATTCTTCTGAGCTATCGACCAACCGAAGCTGAACACAGAAGACATGTGCGTTTCTTTTGAAAAATTGAAATTTGTTTTTATTTCGGGTAACTTTGCCCTGTTTTATCACTTCAAATATTCGGTCTATTGTCTTCATCGTTATATTCACAACGTTTCAGCTGGTGTATTGTGTCAATCTAGGCGGCCTACAACAAAAATTTGAACTGAATCTTTTATTCAATCCAAGAGGGTAAATTATTCTAATTCTGTTAACCATTGGCGGATACAAGTGTTTAGCTTGGGCAAGTACTCTTTGTTATCTTACTTGTAAGTGGGGTTGAACCTGGGACCTCTTGATGATTTCACTTAGAAGTGCACTTTATCAGCTGCACCCTGTGTCCTGGTGGAGAATTTTTTTGACTTATAAAGCTAATGTCTTCAACAGTCAATGAGATACGACTCACTGCTATATATGATTTTTTTTACCTTACCTCATATTCCACATGTTTAATAGAATATTCTAAAACAAAAATTATCAGGCTGCATCTCAGAATTTTAGGTAAATAATTTGCTCAATCGGTACAAGTAAGATTTTCTTCCATCTTTTGCTCATGTGCTCAAGAGAAGATGAAGCAGATGAATGCAAACTTTGCAATAGTCAATAGTAGGTGCTTGTTGGATAGATATACACCCTACTACAGTGAAGTTGAGGGACAATAAGATATTAAGTCTAATTATTGCAACAATGGATTCCAACCGTGCAATACCATGGTGTCGTTTGTCATCTGGAAAGAATCAATTTTGTGAGAAGAAAGAAGCACAAGTTGCATTCGGCATAGGGTGTGTCTTGTCTTAAACCCACAAACATGAATAAAGCAATGTCGCAAGTGGAATTGAATAAACAATTTACCTTTTCGAAACTTCTCTCTCTTTTCAGGTTGTAATAATATGATCAGAAAAAAGTTTTCAATGTCATTTTATTGAAATGATTTCATTGGAAGCAAAATTTCCGATTGGACTGAGAGGAAAAAACGAAAAAAAGAATGGTTTCTAGCTATTTCTTTATCTTTGGAAATAATGTTTCAAGTGGACCCAAGTATGAAAAATGGAAAATACAGAACCTTAAAGATTGTTTGTCGACAGATTCGGTCATATCGTTTGTCGTTCTTGCTAAGAAGCTCTACTGGTCAACAAAACTACGTAAATTTATGGTAACTGTTAAGCGTGCATCCAGATCTGTATAGATCCAGAAATCATTGCAATGATAGTATTTACCTCCGCTGAAATTAGAGGTAGCCAGATCTGAGATGTCCCTGCTGACACATTTGACGTCTTAGATTAGAGGAAAGGCCAAATTCCATCTCCCTCTCTCTCTCTCTCTCTCTGTGTGTGTGTGTGTGTGTGTGTGTTATTATAAGTTGCATAACTGTCAGGTTCTGCAGAAAACAAATATCGACATAGATCGGCTAATGGAAAAATGACGCTGTCCCAACTCCGAAGAGTAGTCTTCCATAGTAGAAACATTTTATCCATGAAAGTGTTTTACTTGCATAAGTACATTGTGGAATTGGGGAAATGGAGAGTTGTCGATTTTTGTGATGAGAACATATAAGTAAAACCAGAAAGAATGTAGTAGTGCTGATAAGTAACATGCTTCACTACTTCTATGATCATCCTTCAAATTATAGTTATAATATTACCAAAAAATTTTCTTTTTTGTGCTGGATTTACTTAATTTATTTCAGTTGAAGGAGAGAGCTTATTATTTTGCACACAAAGTATTTTTAATTGGTTTCACAGAAATTTAGTTGTGAAACGAGGAAGAGGCCATCTGTACAGAAATTTTTACATATTTAATTTTCTTTTAAGCAGGAAGGGCGGTATTACTTACAACCATTTTGTTAAAAGTACGTTTTCCATTTCTTCTTAAGAGTTTTATTGATGGGAGGATTCATTAGATGTATTTTGACAATTTGTTTATGTTTTGTCTTTATTTTATTTTTATTTTGCATATTCATTTTTAGGGTGATGTTCTTCATATATAGATTTAGTTAAATTTGTTATATATATATATATATATATATATATATATATATATTTGTATATGTACTGTTTTTACTTCTTAAATTTCATCTATTACTTCTCTTATTCAATTATTTCTTTCAGGGTTTCAAAAAGTCTCCTTCAGGCGCAACACTCTTAAATTAACTGCAGACTAGTCAGTGACTGTTTGTAAGTGTTCGCAAATAGGATACATGTAATATTATTCTGTTTATATATATATATATATATAGTCCTCATAAGTCCTCACCGGCAGAGGGGTAAGATCCAAACAACTCTTAGACCTCTCCACCAAAAAAAAGCAGTGTCTTGGATATGACACTAAACTGAATCCGAGCTCTAGAAAGTCGATTCCCCCTTTCATTGCCATGACTCCCAGCTACACTCGAACCCCAAGTGGTAGTACCTGATAGGGTCCTGTATATGGTCCAAATAGATCTATTTTAAAATATTTGTATTATATAGAAATACTTCAAACCCCACTATTGTGTACAAAGTATTTTATTAGCAATATTTGATACCATATAACTGTGTGCAAGCAAGTTGTTATTAAATAGGAATACTTACTTCAAACCATTTTTGCATATATGTAACTGTAACCCCGTAAAAACAACACATCATTAGCAACCTTATATATATATATATATAAGATTTTTTTTCTTTTCTTATTGGTCTAAAGAGAGAGAAAATTAAATATTTCAAGATGAATTGGTCCACAAAAAGATTTATATCCTCCAAGAGATTGTTTATTTAGTTATTATGCAGCATTTCCAGCCTATTGTTTTCTTCAGAAAATTTTTAATGTTTTTAGGTGGGGTATTCGGTTTATATAGAGGTCACTGTTTTGATGGGGTGGTTGCTTCTTTTAATCTCGGAATAGATTCCTTGTAGGCTGGGGTCTTTCTTTCTTTTCATTTTCTTATTTCATCTTTTTCTCTTTCTAAGTGTGTGTTTCCAGTATTTTTTATTCCCCCAATTAGTCTTTGTTATTTGATTTTCTATAAAGTTTTTTTTATTGTTTCACATTGGGTCCTTGTGTCTGTTTGTGTGTATGTGTGTCTCTGCGTGTGTCTCTATGCGTATATAGTTGATATGTTATAGAGTTTATTGGTCGTTGATTTTTGTGTTAAAGTGACTTACCTGCTACTTTTTTACTTTTTTCTTTGTTCTCTCTCTCTCTCTCTCTCTCTCTCTCTCTCTCTCTCTCTCTCTCTCTCTCTTTCTCTGTGTGTGTGTGTGTGTTTATAGTTCATATTTCCTCCAGTGTCGGCTTGATTCTTTATTTCGACGATACATTTTTCTTTTTTTTGAATAATGTGATTCAAAATTTAACTGGCAACTACATTTTACTTTATATATATATATATATATATATATATATATGAGTGTGTGTGTGTGTTTTTGTGGGCGTGTGCGTGTGCCTGTGTGTGTGTGTGCACGTTTGTGTATGTGTTTGTTATTGTTTGTGTGTGTGTATAGTTTATGTTTAATTTAGAGTGGGCTTGATATTTCTTTGAAGTTTTTTTCCTTTTATTTGAAGTAATGAGTAGTTGTTTGTTTGATAAATGGACATTGTTTTGAATTCGTCGTTGCCACATTCGTACAGGTGTTTAGACACATTTACTTTTCTATTTTCTGGTATTTTAATGTCGCTTTTTTGAGTTGCAACTTAAATCTATATTTATTTTGAATTTTTTGGCGGAGGTTTGAAGGTAGAGGATTTTCCTTCAATAATTATATCACATACTCCACATCTTTTATTCTTGCATTTAGTAACTCCTTGTGTTGTGTTTTTCCCAAATGTAAAAGCAGTGAGTATTTTCTAAAGTTTTTGGATTGTTTCTGGATTTAATGACTTTTAATGTTGTGTCTAGTATTTTTTTTTATTTTGTCATTGTTTTTAAGTTCTACATTTTTTATTATTTTTGGGAATAGTTCTGTTTTTAATGTAGCAGACGACATATACTAAGGGATTTATGTCTTAGGGGTTTCTTAGTTCTTTTAATGGCATTTTTTCTGCTAATTCAAATCCCTGATTTATCAGGGTTGTTGGGTATCTTCTCTGGTGGAAGGTTGTGTATATATATATATATATATATATATATATATATATATATATATATATATATATATATATATATAAACAACTTAACAATGAATGAAATGCTTTTTTTTTGTTTTAGTTTTCCAGAATAATCCTCTTGATATTGAAACAATTATTTCAGCAACTTTTTCATTGGTCGAAGCTCCACTGAAATTTCTCTTTTGATTTGGTAAGACTCTGCATCTCTTTTAATGTCATCCATGTCCCCAAATCTTACTACTGAGGTGAATTATCAGTCTAAGAAAAATAGAAAAAGTTGTACGGGGCCAGGGTGTCTACTGAGTATGGATAATGCTTCACTTGCACAATCCTATGTTTCAACTAAAAATGTTCAAAAAGTATTGAGACTTTAGAATTTTATTTGAATTAGGCACTGACTCGTCTAGATATATAAGCAGCAGTCTGAATGTCTAAACATCTGCATTTTATTATATAAGTTACTCAACTTTGCACGTTTATTCATTTAATTAAAAAGTTTCATTCCTGATACTTTATATCACACCTTGTACATACATACATTGAATATAGAAGCGCATGCATACACAAACATGCGCCCATACATCCATACACTCACACACGCGTATAGATTGACACGCTCACATATGAGATTTCATTTACGAATGTTAAAATGAATGTTAATATAGCAGGAGCCAACGACGCCCGAAGCTATAAATGTGATTCATTTCAATGTTGGTAGAAACTTTGTTTTCTTCATCTATTTTTCTCTGTTATTGACTTTGTGGTTATTGTTATACGCTAAGGTTAGTAACCCTACCATATAACAAAAGGACGTTGGACAACGATACTTTTGAAGAGACACAAATAATTATTTTCAATTTCTTAATAGAAAATTTGATGTGACAACACCGACGGCACCCACACAAATATCCTAGGTCACAGTTTTTGACAATGGTAATATTCAGTGATATATATATATATATATATATATATATATATAGAGAGAGAGAGAGAGAGAGAGAGGAGCAACAAATTTATAATCTAATAAAGAATTATTTACTGAATTTTAAACTGAATTCTTTACTGTATAATACAATGGGATTAATATCGACTCCTGAATTGTCGTTGACAAAGTAGATTATGGTAAAATATTAATGTTTGTTATGTGAAATAAATGTTATCCTTACCTTGTAGATCCACAGATTTATTCACGTCTCAGTGTTTGGAATGTTTGAAATTACCCAGTTTTCAATTCAGTTTTGAAAAGTTTGAGGCCTTCTCTTACTTTGTGTTACACAAAAGAGGTTGTTGTGGAAGTTTTAAAATATTCATTCACCGAAAACTCCATAATCACAGCTTTGGGCTGCTGATAAAGTGGGAAAAAAGTTAGGAAGTCGAATTTGTACATTCATTAAATAAACATATGTACAGACACAAACACACACACTCGCATGTACACATACACACATGCGCGCGCGCACACACACACACACATCTACTCTATATACTATATATACTATTCACTTATTTATGTAGAGGTGCTTGTGGTGTTATGTTTATCGTCGTTGGAAATAGACACGGTGACCTGAGTTCAAATCCTGGACGAAGCTAATACTTTTAGGAAAGATCTGCATCTTGCTATTCTCCTTCCAGCTAGGCACAAATAATTGGGCAGACTGGGCTCTTTAACCTTGGTATGGTAACGGGTCAAGGAGACGAAAACACCTAAAATTGACCTTGTGTCACATCCTGCACGTCTGTGGGTGTTAATTTGAATTTATATATATATATATATGTGTATGTGTGTGTGTGTGTGTGTGTGTGTGTGTGTGTGTGTGTGTGTGTGTTTGAATTATATGTACATATGAATAGAATGCATAGATGTTGTTGATGATGTTAAAAACAAGCAAAAAGTTAAATTTTACCAGCACTTGATACGCTTTAAAATGCGTAAAATGTCAGGGATTTTTTCTGGATACCCACAGACGCACTTCAGATGTTTAAATATGAGAATACGGAATATTCCACAGGATTGCAAAGACTGGATATTAATATCATGATAAACTACCTAATTTCATCGTTATTGTTCCTATATGAAACGGAAATGTCATTGCTTAGTTGGAAGGGAGGATACTATGGTAAATGAGGGAAAGAAGAATATTGTTCCTTCTATAAAGGATTTTATGGATGATATGACACTCGTTTCAGATTCAAAATCTTATATGAAACATCTCATAATCCGTCTACTATATCTTTTCAATTAGATGAGGATGAAAATTAAGCCCTCGACATGCTGCAGTCTATCGTTAATAAAGGGAGCGGTCAAGTTCTCGATCGATATGAACAAAGTCCTAACAATCCGTGAAGGAACCATTAAGAGCCTTCCTTGTTGCTACTCCCTAACTTTTACTAATCGTGATCAACTAGAAGACATGATGAAACAATTAAGATACAACATACGTTCTGTCGATAAATGTGTCCTCATTACTAAAGATAAATTGCTCTATAGTTTGATTTAATCCCCGAAATACCATTGCCGGAAATATCACTTACAAAAGTTGAAACAACAGAGCCTTTAATCAGTGAATATCTGTAAAGAAATGGTTGGGAGTATTTATCTCCTTGACAAATATGTTTTTGTACAGCTCGACCTGAAAACTGAAGCTACTACTGACGTCTTTGGTTGTTATTTACTAAAATTTACTTCGTCTAGCACACTGACGTCATTGTTGGAAAGTGCAGCTTAATCTTCTATCTAAATTAGAAGGAAAAAATGTCAAAGAGGCTGTTGATGCTGCAGATTCATCTTTTAGAATAAAGAAAGCGGTTTGTATTGTGGTAACTAGCAGACTAGGGATTATTTACCATCCTCAGAGTTGGTGGTTAAAAGTAACTCTCAAGGAAGAAAAGAAATTTAGCTGTTAACAGGATTTGCCATATTGAGGAAAGTGTTTTCCTTTCTGTCAAAATAAAAAGAATGGACCAAAATGGAAAACATCGAATGAAGACTATTTAAATTGTATGGCATCAAGCAGATGGATCCAAAAAGAATAC